>PVKC010039161.1:0-12647 GCA_004027635.1 Crocidura indochinensis | reverse complement strand
TTTTTTCTGTCTTCAGAAAACCCAGGATATTAAAAAAAGTCGTGGTTTTTATGAAGTTTGTGCTGTGCCCTCTAGAGAATTTCTCTGATTCCCAAGGTTTACAGTAGTCTCTATGATTATAAAATACCTAGCTCTCTCTGCTTAGTGAAAATAATTAGACTTATTCTCCTTTTTTTCTTGTATTATGAGATGATAAAAGGTTACCTATTAACCTCAATCGTGAATATTTACCAAACTGAACACCTATTATGCCAAGAATGCTGTTCAAAATATTACTTAAGTATTTATGAGAATTCCAAATGTATGATATGTATAAAAAACATGAGCAAGCCAAAAATGTACATTGTTTTTTTTTTTTTTTAAGAATTAGAAAATATTCGGGCCTGGAAGATAGCATGGAGGTAAGGCGTTTGCCTTTCATGCAAAAGGTCATTGGTTCGAATCCCGGTGTCCCATATGGTCCCCCGTGCCTGCCAGGAGCAATTTCTGAGCATGGAGTCAGGAGTAACCCCTGAGCACTGCCGGGTGTGACCCAAAAACCAAATAAAAAAAAATTAGAAAATATTCCCTGCTGCAGGACTAGGAATCAACTCTCTTCCTATTAATTGTTTAAGGTCTGGTCTCATCTTGATTTGAATATTTGGACTGAAGGAAAGTGATAGGGAAAAAGGAAAGCCATGTTGTACTGACCAAATAGTTCTAAGAATGTCTGCAATTCATACTTTGCTCTATAAGGCTTTCTGGGATCATCTATATAATCCTTAACTTGATATTTACTGGAAAAGAAGGATATCAGTCAGACAGAGTAAATTCCATTGACATTGCTCAATTTGTGGCAATGTGGTAAGGCTAAGGACTGAATTGGCCTGAGTATATAGGAGCAGAAAGACCCTACCCCCATCCCAAGTCTTCAGGTTTATTTCTGGAAAAAAATATTATCAGCCATATCTTTGAAACATTTAACCATAGAGTCAAATATCAGTAATGTATTATGCGTCATTGGCATGCAGAAATAGTATCAGGAAAGATAAGAATAGCATATATATGGTGAAAAGAACAAATATTCTGAACAGAGAAAAGTTTTTTCCAGGGTATTGTCTTATAGGATGGATTACAGATGAGTTTATGAAAGTTAATGAGACAGAATTTAATATTTGTGTATGAGGGTCATTTCTATACCAATATAGATATGTATGTTAGGGATGTTTTTCCATCCCTAGGGTATGTAAAGCTCAGTTCCACGGACAGAGGTGGGGGGGCCAAAGTGAAATGTACTGTGGTGTAGTGCTAAGCAATTGGGGCAGACCAGTGCTGTGGAGTTCAAAATCTTAGAGAGGGGTGCTGAATGCTCAAATTTTAGCGTGTGAGATTCAGCACCCAAAGAGGGTAGTGTGCTGGAGAGTAGAATTCAAGAGCTGGTTTATTTAGGGGTTTTATTTTGTTGTTGTTGTTTTGTTTTGTTTTGTTTTGTTTTGTTCTGGGACCATATCTGGATGTGTCAGGGATTAGTCCGGGCTCTCCACTCAGAAATTACTTGTGATGTGGCTCAAGAGACCATGTAGGTATGTTTTTCCATCTTAGTCAGGTCTAAATCATTATTTCCCCCAGATAAGGTGGATCAGCATCCATTGTCCCTGCTGTTAGAGATGGCAAATCATTGCCTCCATCACAGCTCACTTAGCTGGGAAGAGGGTCAGTACCTCCTTTCCCAGATGATGAATCTCTATAGTTTAGTATTATGCTAAACATCATTGTGTTTCCATTATACATGGATTATATATACTTCATGTTTCCTGAGCAAATAGATCAAATAGCCTAGAACATAGACTATGATAATAAAAATAAGTTCTTAGAAGATGAGCTGTTTCATTACTTCACTTTAGTGAAGTATGTGCCATAGTTAAACCAAATTTTCCTCATCATTATTCTATTTTCTTCTTGGTAGTTACTTTATCCAAGAGCCCAAGGAGTGACATCCAGAGCCTCAGATTCCAGTTCTGGGACAGGACAAACCAACCACTAAAATCTGTCTGTTCTGGATGTCTTAACCATAAAGCCCATACTTTTAAGAGATCATTCTAAATTTAAGTTCTTACAAATGTGCATATGATTTTAAAAAATATTTATTTAATGAGTTAGGATTATATCTGCTACTAGTCTGGGTATTGGGATGACTACAGAGAACAAAAGAGGAAAAATATCTTGAATCAGAGATATGACTCAGTGGGTTAAGCACATAAAAGTTTGTTTTACATCACATGTTGGAAGCTTGGGTTTAATCCCTAGCACTGCCTGGACCTTGGGCACTGTTAGGAGAAAGTAACTCCCACAAAACTGGGAATACCTTACAAACTGCACTGGGTATGACCCCTAAGCAAACAAGTCTTCCCTTTTGTACTTTGTTTTTCTAGAGGCATAAGTAGGCAGTAAATAATATAAATTGCCTATATTTTCTCATTTTAGCGCAAGGTATTATTGGTGCATCTGGGGACCAAGGGAACAAGCCCAACAATCCCAGTAACTTGGCTCTAACATGAACTCTAGACAGAGAGGCTTTTCTGACAAAATTCCTTATTAAGCAGATCACAAAAATACAAACTAAAAACAATGGCCATGAGAATAGTCTCACTCATCTATGGGTTTTTAAAAAATTAATGACATTATTGTAATAAGGCAAGAGAGAATAGAGTTTAAGGGCTGGAAGGACGGGCTCACAATATGTAACTCACCACAAGAGTGATGAATGCTGTTAGGGAAATAACTACACTAACAACTAGTATGACAATGTTAATGAGTGAGAGAAGTATAATGCCCATCTTGAATACAGTTGGGTTGGGAAGGAGTGGGGGGCATTGGTGGTGGGAATGTTGCACTGGTGAAGGGGGGCGTTCTGTTTATGACTGAAACCCAACTACAATCATGCTTGTAATTATGGTGCTTAAATAAAGATTTTATATGACTACTAAAAAGAATTTCTCTATACACTGATACATGAATTAAATATCATTGTGCTTAAAATTCCAGCAAACTTTTTTTGGAGGGAGAGAGGACTCCTCTAAGCAATCTTACATTGACACCACAGCTGTGTAGGCCTGATGGCTCTGTGCCTGACCATAAGGGATGTGTGGGGCCAGTAGACCGCACCATGCCTAGTGGTGATTGAACTCACAGCCTCACATGCAAGACATATGCTCTGCTCTGCTCATCTATATCCCCAGCCCAGCAGCAATTTCCTTTTCTGGTGAAATTCCATAAATTGATTTTAAAATTTATATGGAATTTAAGAAAGAAAAAGTAGATTGAAAAAGTTGGCAAGGTAGGAGGAGGATTTTCTCTTTTTGACATTAAGGTTTATTAAAACGTTAGTAATTATCACATGCTCTCATTGCTATTGGGCAAATATAGACAAGAACTGAATAGGATCCAGAAACAGTCAAATATGTAGAGCTATGTTTTAATAAATGGTACTAAATAAGTTGGGTTTCAACATGGTGAGAAAAAAAAAGGCAACGTGGATTTTACTTCAACAAAATCACCTGCATGTGAATTATAGATTTAAATGCAAAAGTCAAACAACAAAACTTTAAAAGAAAATTGCGTAAGATATTGCCATGAACTTGGAGCAGGAAAATTAGAAGCACACTTCACGAAAGAAAATATTGTTAGGTATTTTTTACAAATATTGAGAATAGTTTAAATTCAAAAGATAACATTAAAAGAAGATACAGCTCCCGCTACGAAATGGAAAAAATATATGTATAACGCATGTGCTATCAGGATTCAGAATAAAAGGATTTTAAATAAAAGAAAATAAAGCACAGGGGATGGAGTGATAGTATAGCAGGTAGGGGATTTGCCTTGTACTTGATTGACCCAAGTTCAGTCCCTGAGCCTCACCCCCACCACCAGGAGTGATCCCTAATCTTAGAGTGAAGAGTAATTTCTTTTTTTTTTTTGAAGAGTAATTTCTCAGCACAGCTGGATATGTCCCAAAATACCTTAAAAAGAGAGAGAGAGAGAGAAAGAGAGAGAGAAAGCACAGAGAACATACCCTTTTAATGAGTGAGACATGTAGACAGCTGCTTCACAAGAGAGCAATTCTTCTGCAGAACAGAAAAATCTATCATAAAAAGAAAAAAGTTCTAATGAATGGGAAAAATACTTGTAAATCATTTTACAAGAGGCTAATATCCAAAGCACATAAATAACACACAAGATACAAAAACAAAAAAAAGCTCCCCCAGATCCCATTTTTATCCCTGCCTTATTTTTATCTTTAAACTTTTTAAAACACTTTTTGGCTTGGGGGCCATATAGTGGTGCTCAGAGGCTATTCCCAATTCAGTCTTTGGAGTTTGCTCCTGGCAGTTCTCAGAAGACCATATGGTGGTGGGAATCAAACCCTGACTCTTCATGCAAAACGTATTCGAACTAGTTGAACTATCTTTCTGGTCCTCAAACCCAGTTTTTAAAATGGTCAGAGACTGAATAGACAGTTCTCTGGAAAAGACACAGATGGCCAAGAAAGGAGGTTTTCTTTTTTTTACATAATTAGGGAAATGTAAATTAAGACAACAATGACATATGACTTCACACTGGTGAGAATTATTCAAAAAACAAGAAACAAGTATTGAATGCATGCAGAGAAGGAAACCCTTGTATGCTCTTGTTGGGAATGTAAACTTTTGTAAGTGTCACAAGCAGACCACAGAAATTACTAGCTTAGTTACCCAGCATCTGGATATTTATCTGAAGAATATAAAAACACTGGGGTCAGGCAACGAGGAAATGGGAACAACTTGATCTAAGAGCAAGTTGTCTTTCCTCACCAGACAACGATAAGACAAAATCAGAAGACATGTCACCCTTTGATCTGTGAAAAAGACAAGATCCCTATATACAGATGATTGGTTGTTACAACCAGGACTGGACAGTACATATCCCGGGACCACCACCACCACCAACAACAACAAAAACAACAAAAAGCTCTAGCCTAGCTTTTGGTCTACGATCTGTTCAACAAACAAGATCTCCAATTCCAGAGGTCTGACTGAGACAATCACAACTGAATGGGTCTTCCGGAAATACAATGAAAAACTCTATCCCAGGCGCCATCCTAGGAGCAACATAATGACCAAGACCACCAACTACAGAAGATGGATTAAAATGATACTGAGGAAGCAGAACTGCTAGAACCGCAAAGAAAGACTTCATCATAAGCTCCATTCCTTGAGCTGTACAGACACCAAGATCTCTAGATATAGAGGTCTGATTTTTTTTTTATTTTTATTTTTTTTAGAGGTCTGATTTTTACCATCCATGATGAAGCAGAAGTCTTCCATACACCACAAAAGCACCAAGGGGAGAGTAAATGATCATGCAAGGAGTCTATAGTTAATCCCATGACGGTATACTTCAGGGGTGGAGAAATCCTGTATCTCTTAGGCCAAGGGAGTCCCTCTATAATATCCCCAATAGTTACTGTGCCTATGCAGGAGGGAAAAAAGCACAAAATAATCATTTTTCTACATATATATTTATTGATTGATCGATTTTTTTGACATCTTTATTTTGGTGTAGATATTGAAGCTGATGTCTCCAACTTTATTTTATTTTATTTTATTTTTCTCTTTCTTTTTGCACTCCGGCGTGGTTTGATTTCAGAACCGAAACTATTGGTGGTACTTGTCTTTATTGCTGTAGTGCTCACTGGATACTTAATTTGATATTTCTTTCTGTATTGTTGTGGTGTTTCAATTACCTTTTTCATGTCCTCTCTCAAACTGAAGTTGAAAGCCTCTAGAAGGACTCTGCCCATTTTCAGCTTATTTGATTTATTTTTATTATTTTTTATTTTTTCTAATTTTCTACCCCATTCTATTGCTTTTGTTTCCTTCAAACAAAACCACATAACTCGAATTATCTAGCTCCACCTCTCAAATAGAGGGGAAACAAAGGAGGATATCAGGATCAAACAGATAGATGATCACTAATAGTAAGCTAGACAAAGAGGGGACCACCTACTCTAGCAGCCCTGGGGTTGATGGTGAGAGATATGGGTTGCAGAAAGGGAATGGGGATGTGGGGAGGACAAATTTGGTGATGGGTATTCCCCTGATTCAATGTTAATATGTACCTAAAATACTACTGTGAAAGATATATAAACCAATATGCTCAAAATAAAAATTAAAAATAAAACCACTGGGGTCAGGGGCCAGAGCGGTGATGCAGAGGTATAGGGCATTTGCCTTGCATGCAGCTGACCTGGGACTGACTGCAGTTCAATCCCCAAACATCCCATATGGTCCCCCTAGCCAGGAACCATTTCTGAGTGCATAGCCAGGAGTAACCCCTGAGTGTCACTGAGTGTGACCCAAAAACCAAACAAACAAAAAATGCTGGGGTCATGGGGACAATAGTACAGTGGGTAAGAGGCTTTGCCTTGCACATAGCTGATCCAGGTTTGTTCCCCAGCATCCCATATGGTCCTTTGAGCCCACCAGGAATATTTATTGAGTGAAAATTCAGGAATAACCCCTGAGTATTTCTGAGTGTGACTCAAAAGCTAAAGATAAAATAAAAAAGAAACACATAAAAACTGATTACACAGATTAGAAGAGCTCTGTCCACTCACGTATACATCACATTGTTCCTAATTATCAAGAGTTATAAAAAAAACCCAACTTACTCTTTATAAACAGATGGTGAGATAAAGAAGATAGAGTATAATATATACACAATAGACTATTAGTCAGCTATTTAAAAAATGAAATATTGCCATTTGCAACAACGTGAATGGCCCTAAAGAGTATTGAGCTTAGTAAAATAAGTCAGAGGAGAAAGACTCCATGATTACAACCATATGTGGTATGAAACAAAACAGACTGTCATTTGGAGTTTCCTATAGATATTTGACCTACCGTCTCAGAAAACCAACCTCTCACACCCCACACTAGTCCATCTTTATAAAGCAAGCAAACAGGAGCCAGAGTGATAGTACCAAAAAGGGTATTTTCCTTGCATGGGACAGACCCAGATTAAATCCTCATCATTCCATATATAAAAAAAAAAATTTTTTTTTTTTTTGGTTTTTGGGTCATACCCGGCAATGCTCAGGGGTTACTCCTGGCTCCATGCTCAGAAATTGCTCCTGGCAGGCACGGGGGACCATATGGGGCACCGGGATTTGAACCGATGACCTTTTGCATGAAAGGCAAAGGCCTTACCTCCATGCTATCTCCCGGGCCCATATAAAAATATTTTTAATTAAAAAGTTAAAACAAACAAACAGAAAGAACCATGCAGATCCTCCAGGGGGCAGTATTACCCACTTTGGGAAACAAACAAAAAGTTTGGAATATTAGATTAAATTAATATTGCACTACTTAGATGTAGTTGGTATCACCGGATGGAGAGGAATGTGTAAGTCTAAAGGGAGTCAATATATTGAATTATTAGCATGAAGCACTATACCATATGCATTGATTTGACTTTGAATCATGTGTTGACTTTTAATTATGCACACCTGAATTATCTCTAATAAATGTTACTTAAATATTTTTAAATGTGATCTTTAGGAAAGAGAGAAAAATAATCTAGTATGATTAATTTTTATTTGGAAGTTCTAATGAATGTTGCCAGTACAAAATTTGGAATGTTTTCCATAGTATATGCATTTTTTAAGTAAAAAATGTTTATTATTTATATTATCATTTAAGTAATCTGATAATTTTTTGGGTGTTTTTGGGTCACACCAGGTGACGCTCAGGGGTTACTCCTGGCTATACGCTCAGAAGTTGCTCCTGGCTTGGGGGACCATATGAGAATCCGGGGGATCGAACCGCGGTCCGTCCTAGGCTAGCACAGGCAAGGCAGGCACCTTACCTCCAGCACCATGGCCCGGCCCCTAATCTGATCATTTTTAAGTATTCCACTTCCCCTAAACTTTTACAAAATTGCAGTTTCTTATGTAATTCCACTTTTTCAAGACTTGCCATTTAGGAAACATTTAATAGTAGGTAAATTTTTCAGGCTAAAATTCATTAAAATGTGTATTTTCTTAGTACAAATAAGAGGTTAGCAGCCAAAAAGGTGCTCGATTTCATTAGCCATAGGGAAAGTCGAAGAAAAATCATGATGAATTAAACCTATGTACTTACTCACGTAAACAAAAATACTGACCAAGTATCAGAAGTATAAATCACCTTATATGAAATTTAAAAATCAGTAACCAAATAAACTTGTGTTCAAAGTCAATTTAATGCTCTATCCTTAGAGAGGAAGGAAAAAGTTATAGAGTCATGGGTCACTTAATGACAGGACTGTGTCCCAAGAAATACTTCCTTAAGTGATTTCATACTTATGTGAATGCCATAGAGCACGATTGTGCAAACCTAGACACTAATGCTCTATACTATATGTAGCATAATGGGCCCACCGTCCTGTGTACAATCTCCCATTGACTTAAATAGTAATCAGAACTAAATCTCAGTGGAGCTTTTGATTTGGGTGAGAGTTACATAGAAGTTTTCTTTTAAAATATAAAATGTGATTCCTTTTAGAATTTATGCACTCAAAAATATCCTTTGTAGTCAAAGATTTTTGTTTTATCTAAAGAGAGGAGGGTGCTTATCTGGGGCACCTCTGGGCTCTGTGCTCCAGGTTCACTCTTGGCAGTGCTTAGGGGACCATTTGTGCTTTCTGGGATCAAACCTGGATTGGTGAATTGGAAAGCAAGCACCTTTACTGTCATTCCAGCCCCAATTTATTTTTGAATTATCAACATGTAAGGGATCTACAGTTGTAGGAATCATAAATAGGAAATGACTGTCTTTGGGGGACTGTTGGAATGAGGACAAAGAGACAATTTCTAAATGTCTTCTTTATGCCTTACCAAATGTCCACACATGTCAACTGCTTCACCACAATAGCATTTACTACTTATCAAATTACTTCATCAGAGATCTGTTCTTAAGTTTCCCGTTTTTTCCTTCTGCTTTCCTAAATGTACCTCACCACCAACATTTCACTTAATTTATATGCTAAAAGTATTTGATTGTTGGCTGGAGTGATAGTACAGTGTGTAAGGTGCTTGCTTGCCTTGCTTGTAACTTACCTGGGTTCAATCCCCATTATCCCATATAGTTCCTTGAGCTCAGCCAGGATTGATTCCTGAGTACAGAGCCCAGAATAACCCCTGAGCACCAGTAGGTGTGAATAAAAAAAAAAAAAGGTTAGATGGTAATTTAACATTTATCTTTATTATTTTATTATTAAATCTTATTTTATGCCGTCTTTTAGTTGATTCCCAGATTTCTTTGGGGACTAAGGGAGTGAGATATCAGATAGTAAATATTTTTCAGACATTTTGAGTTTTGCTATTACCAACATTGAAAGCTATTGTTCTCATGCATGTACCTCTGCGTGTGTGTGTGTGTGTATGTGCGCACGCACGCTTCTTTCTGTTTGGGAGGAGACAGTCATCAGATGCTAATCTATTCACAGTGACCTTTGTTTCTATCTGAGCAGATGTAGGAATTAATCATTGTCACTCCTGGATTGCTGTGGCTGCAGCTGTCCCCTACTGCCTTTCTGTCCTTGATAGATTTATTAGTATGTTTTGTTTGCTAGAAAACGTGCCTCAGCACAGAAAAACTGGCAAATTAGAAGAGCTTATCTGAAGATATAATTTTCTAGAAATCTTTTATTGGATACATATCTATACCTATATTCTCCAAAATACTTAAAAGAGGAAGAAGAAAGAGAAGAAAGAAAAGGAATAATAATGTTGATAATATATCATCTAGACAATGATTTTCAATCCTCATACATTTCACATTGGATCTAGGTCATGGTTCTTCAACCTAAGACTCAAAGAACTAATTATCTTCTTATTGTTGTACACATCTTTCTTGCAACTGACCCCTTAAAGTGTCAACTACCAGTATAGTCCAACCCCAGAATATGGCTATTCTTTGACTCTAGGCACAGGAAAGAAAGTGGCCTAAATTAATACTTCATTCATTTTATAACACACCTGTCTCCAGCCTTTACGGCCTTAGGCTATAACTTTTTTGGACTGAACCCCCCAAGACAATTCATATTATCCATGCAATATCAAACCCAAAGCATGATGATAATTATAACAGAAGGGAAAAAAAGTGACTGCATCTGCTTTGAATGCTGATGATAGTCAACTCCAAAGTGCAGTATCATTTGCCTGGGTTTAGTTTATTAGCTTTCTTGTCCATGGTTTCCCAACCTAGCAAGTCAGCATTCTCTGAAACAGGCTAGAAGAAAGCTGCCAATGCTTATTCATAGTCTGTTCATTCCCTGCTGTTGGCCCACTCCTGCCAGAGTCCTAGACATCTACACTAGCCCAGGTCTTTCTAATACTACACTCTATTCACTGGGGCCTCTGCTATATGTCTGCACTGCTCCACCTATTTCATGGGCTTTGCTTCTTACTCACAGTTCACTCTTTATTGATTCTCTCCTCAGAGATGATCTGGTTTTAGATATATTTTGGGTCTATTTAGGAGGAAGGGCCTTGGGCCACACCTGGTGATGCTCGGGTATTGCTCCTGGCTCTACACTTACGAATTAATCCTGCGGTGCTCAGGAGACCATAAGGGATTGCTGGGGATAGAACCCAGTTGGCTGCATGCAAAGCAGGCATTCTACCCACTGTACTATAGCTCTAGGCCCATCCTTGTTTAACACCTAAATTACCAGTGTACTTTATGAGTCTTTTTTTGGGGGGGAGGTCACACCAGGCGGTGCTCAGGGGTTACTCTTGGCTGTCTGCTCAGAAATAGCTCCTGGCAGGCACAGGGGACCATATGGGACACAGGGATTCGAACCAACCACCTTTGGTCCTGTATCAGCTGCATGCAAGGCAAAGCCGCTGTGCTATCTCTCCGGGCCCTACTTTATGAGTCTTATAGGACTCCTGGATAACATAGATCTTTTAACTCTGTCCTTGGTTCTTGGTCCTTGTTTGTTTTAGGGCCACACTCAGTGATGATCAGAGATCATTCCTGGTTCTGTACTCAGGAACTGTTCCTGATGGGCTTAGAGACCCACCATATGGGACACGAGGGATCCAACCCTTGTTGGTGTATACAAGGTACAACAAGGCAAGCGCCATACACTATACTATCACTCCAGCCTCTCTAGTTTTATCATTTTTATTTTAAAGTATAACCACAGTGCTTAAAGAATTTATATATAAAAAATAGAACCATAGCTAGGACTATGGATTTGTGGATTTGCATTTACCTGATAACAATAAGACATTTTTCATATATTTATTATTTTTATACCTACTTTGAATAATTACTATATTGAAATAGTTCTACAATTTTATAAGATAGACTAATTGTGTTAGGAAGAACCCAAACTCAGTGATTTTTTAAATTTGATTTACATTAGAATCTTCTAAGAAAATTTCAGATATTATGATACCCAGCATCATATTAAATAAAAATATATGGGTATAGTGGCAGCACTTTTTAAAATAATCCAGTAATTCCAAATTTTGAGATCCAATTTCAGATGACCAACATGGTGATGCCAATACAGTCATTAGTGGCTAGTGGTGAAGATATGTTTTGAGAAATGTGTCAACTAGATAATTTCACCATTCTATAAATTTCATATAATGTAATTATTTAAACCCACTATTCATCTAAACTATATGTTAGTCAGGGACCAGAGCAATAGCACAGTAGAGAGGGCATTTGCCTTGCACATGGCCTATCCAGCTTCAATCCCTGGCATCCTGAGCCTCCCAGGAATAATTTATGAGTGCTGAAATGACTTTTCTTAATAAAATTTTTCTATTTTGTGGGGGATGCCAAAAGGGCTTACTCTTGGCTTTGTGCTCAGAGATCATTCCTGGTGGTGCTCAAGTATTATATATGGTGCTAAGGATCAAACTAGCATCAGTGGTGTGCAAGATAAGTATTTTGCCTACTGTACTCTCTCTATAGCCTCTTAAGGATTTTTGAATAGAATTAACTTTTCACTAATAGGAACCTACAACCTACAGTTGAAGAAAATGTCCTCGCTATGATTATATCTTTTTCTTAAATATATAATTTAAGCACCATGGTTACATTTATAGAAATGTTTGTAATTGGGTTTCAGTCATAAATTGTACACTACCCATCACCAGTGCAACTTTCCTGCCACCAGTTTTTCCCATTTCTCCCCAACCACCCCCTGCCTGTCTCTGGGACATACATTTTGCTTCTCTCCCACACTATCATTATCATTATCATGATAATTGTCAGTGCAGTTAGTGCTCTGACTGCACTCAGTGCTCTTTGTGGCAAGCTTCAGATCATGGCTGATCCTCCTAGCCCTCATCTCTATTGTCCTTGGATATTATTACCATACTGTCCTTTATTTGTCTTATATTCCACATATTAGTAAGATTATTCTGTCTATTCCTCTCCCTCTGACTCATTTCACTCGGCATTTCACTCAGGTCCATCCATGTATAAGCAGATAAGAGGCTAATATCTAAGAGATACAAGGTACTGACAACTCAACAAGTTAAAAAAACATCTAATCCCACCAAAAAATGGGGAGAAGAAAGGAACATATAGTTCCTCAAAGAAGAAATACAGGTGGACAAAAGG
>PVKC010039160.1:0-12646 GCA_004027635.1 Crocidura indochinensis | reverse complement strand
TTGTTTTTTTTTTTTTTTTTTTTTTTGATCATAATGGCTTACATATCTTTTACAGTAGTATTTTAGGTACATATCAACATTGAATCAGGGGAATACCCACCACCAAATTTGTCCTCCCCCAATCCCAGTTCCCCTTCTGCAGCCCATTTACCCCACCATCACCCCCCGGACTGCTAGAGTAGGTGATCCCCTCTTTGTACAGTTCACTATTAGTGAGCATATATCTGTTTGGTCCTGGTACCCTCCCCTTTCTCCCCTTCTATTTAAGAAGTGGAGCTAGATAAATCGAGTTATATGGCTTTGTTTGAAGGAAAGAAAAGCAATAGATTGGGGTACAAAATAAGAGGGGAAAAAAAGGAAGTCAAATATGCTGAAAATAGGTGGAATCCTTCCAGAGGATTTCGACCTCAGTTTGAGAGAGAATGTGAAAGAGGCAATTGAAACACCACCACAATACAGAAAAAAATATCCAATTAAATAACCAGTGAGCATCACAGCAATAAAGGCAAGCACCACACAGCAGACTTCAGTTCTGAGATCAACTCATGTGTATATGACTCTTTTAACCTATTTAGCTAAGCTGATTCTGAGTTACTTGATTTTATGTGAGATTTTTTTCTTTTAATTTAAACACTATAGTTACAAGGTTGTTCATACTGCAGGTTTTTTTTTTCCACAGATAAAATCATTCATATTTAGTTTTAGTCATACAATATACAACAACCTTCACCTGGGAGCATTCCCTGCCACTAGTGTCAACAGTTTCCCACTTAGCCTCCCCAATGTTGATGTCACCTTCCCCACTTGCTTCTTGGTAAGCATTTTACCTCTCTCTCTCTTTTCCTCCTCCTCCTCCTCTTCCTCCTCTTCCTCCCCCTCTTCTTCCTCCTCCTCCTCCACCTCCTCCTCTTCTTCTTCTTCCTCTTCCTCCTCCTCCTCCTCCTCCTCCTCTTCTTCTTCCTCCTCCTCCTCCTCCTCCTCCTCCTCCTCCTCCTCCTCCTCCTCTTCCTCCTCCTCCTCCTCCTCTTCCTCCTCCTCCTCCTCCTCCTCCTCCTCTTCTTCCTCTTTCTCCTCCTCCTCTTCCTCCTCCTCCTCCTCTTCTTCTTCTTCCTTTTCCTCCTCCTTCCTCATCCTCTTCTTCTTCATCTTCTCTTCTCTTCTTTTTTTACACTGTTATTAATGAAGGTGCCATGCATGTCACTTTTATAGTAGACCATTCTGTACTCTAACTGCACTCTCCGCTCTTTGTGATAAGCTTCATACCATGGACTAGTCTTAATCCTCATTTCTATTGTCTCTGGATTACACACTGTCTTTTTTTTTTCATGTCCACAGATAATTATTCTGTTAACCCTTCTTCCGCTGACTCATTTCAGTCATAATATCCATTCCATCCATGAATAACCCAAATTCATGACTTTATTTATTTTGACAGCTGCATCAGTTGTACATGGATTGTATAGATATATGACTGTTTATTTAACCACTCATATTTTGTCAGGTACCTGGGTTGCTTCTAGATTATAGATATTTTATATAGTCCTGTCATGAACATAGAAGTGCAGAAGGCATTTTTGTATTGCGTTTTTGTGCTCGTAGAGTATATCCCTAATAGAGGTATTGCTGGATCATAAGGAAGCTCAATTTCCAGTTTTTTTGTTTTTTTTTTTTTTTTTTTTTTGGTTTTTGGGTCACACCCGGCAGTGCTCAGGGGTCACTCCTGGCTCCATGCTCAGAAATTGCTCCTGGCAGGCACGGGGGACCATATGGGGCACCGGGATTCGAACCGATGACCTTTCGCATGAAAGGCAAATGCCTTACCTCCATGCTATCTCCCGGGTCCCCAATTTCCAGTTTTTTTTGAGGAATCTCCATATTATTTTCCAGAAAGGTTGAACCAGTCTATATTCCCAGCAGCTGTGAATGAGAGTCCATTTCTCCTAGCATCCATGCTAGCACTGGTTGTTCTTGTTTTTTGTGATGTGTGCCAGTCTCTGTGGTATGAGTTGGTACTTCATTGTTACTTTGATTTGCATCTCTTTGATGGAGATTGCCAGGGTCCTGCATCCCCCTCCACTGCCTCAAAACCACCTTCTCAGGCCACCACCTCTGCCATGTTTTTCTCTAGCAATCTCTAAAGATGATTTTCTATCTGGCTACCAGACACTACTTCCTCTCTTAATACTTTTGTGAACATTTTTCTTTTTTTCCTCTGAGAATCGGAATTTACTGGGGAATACAAATTATGTAGACAATATTTTTAAATATTCAGGAGAAAAATTTCCACTGTTTTTGGTTTGCTTGTTGTTTTCATAATTGAGTCACATCTGGCAACCTGATGTTCAGTGTTTCCTGGCTCTGACTCTCAGGGATCTCTCATGGCAAGGCTTATGGGACCAGATGTGGTGCCGGAGAATCAGATCTGGGAGGACCATCCTACATCTCTTTTGTCTCCCTTACAACACTTTTTAAACGTAACTTCATTTTAATATGTAGGAGTATAAATAGAATAATATATTGTTTAACACAATTTTCCTTATTTATGGAGAAAAGTTTTAATGATGGAAAAAATTTTAATGATGAGAGAATAGGTATAAGAAGAATGAGATATGCAAATATATGAATCTATTAGTATTCACATTATCAAAGATTGGGAAGTAACGAGTAATCAGCATACTGGAAAATCTTACATGGGGTATAGAGAGATCATATAGCAAGTAGGGCATTTTACTTTCATATGCCTACTAGGGTTCAATCCCTGGCATTCCATATGATTCCCCTGAGCCTATCAGGAGTAACTGCTAAATGTAGAGCCAGGAGTAATCCCTGAGTACTACTATTTGTGGTTCATAAACAAAAAACAATACAGAATGAAACAAAACACTGAAAAGTCTAGCCTGATAACGCCAGTTGAATTAATGAGAGGCACATTGTATAAACAATTTTCTATTGAAACAGGTCTCAGTTTGTCCAGAGTGTTATTGCCCGGATTTTGGTAGAACTCACTTCAGTAAGAAGCACTTTCAGATTTACTATTCAAGGCCATGATGGCAAAATATACATCTTGGTAAGAAATTACTTTTTCGAACTGTTTGTTTTTTGTATAATCAAGGGCCTCTGAAGTCAAGTCTGTTGATTTAGAAAAAAAAAAGTCTGTTGATTTAACAAATTCTCAAGTGTTTAATGTGCTTTAACTTGTTAATTTATGGTGCTGGGGCTGTGGAGAAAAATGGAAATCCAATTTTTATACCATTGAGGTTTTTAACTTTTAAAGTCTTATTCATACGTTCTGTCATATTCACTTTTATTTTACATTTGATATATTTTTACATATAAAATAGGCTCTATAACTCTGCTTTGTATGTGTGTTGTGTACATGCATGTATGTGTTAAGAACACTAGTAAAATTTACACAGATTTTTATATCCAACATAATGTTTTTACATTTTGCACTACAATTTACAATATCATTAGTAAGTAAATTATGTTCCAATTCCACACACATATAACCTGTGTCAGCATTCCTCCACCAAGATATGCTGCCTTCTTATCTTATTCTACCTTTATAAACCTTTAAAAATAATTGAAATTATTGTAATTTGGGTCACATGTATATAAGAGTTTTGATATTTATGATTGGCATGTACAAAGTTGGTTGTTTTGTTGAGTTTTGACAATGTTCATAGGTTACTACTGGCTTTGCACTCAGGGGTCATACCTAATGGGCTTGGAGACCATATGGAATGACATATTGAACTGAGTTGGCCACATGCATGGCAAGAACCCTGCCTGCTATACTATCTATCTGCCCTGACATCTATAAAGTTACCTCATTTCACATTCAGCAACGTGTTCAGGAGTAGCAATATTATATTACCTTCTGAGCACTTCATCATCTTCTGACATCCTTTTCCTCCAGTTGGCATTTTTAGTTTGTAATCAAGGCCAATGATTTGCCAGTATTTGAAACTTTCCATACTGTACTGTACAGCAGATTTTTAGATTTGTGTATTTTTTTCTAACTGAAACTTAATATCTTTGATGAATAACTTCCCAGTTTTTGCTCCTTCAGCTCCTGACAGACACTTGTTCTTTTCTGTTTCTATAAAATTTTTATTTTATTTTAGATGTCTCATGTAAGTGGAATCATATATACTCATTTTCCCTCTGGCTTATTTCACTAAACATAACTTCAGGATAAATCACATCGTGTGTTTATGTATCATGTCATCTTCACACACTCCTGTAGATATGTACCCCTTTTTTTATTCATGTATTCATTCTCATGCTTGTTGACATTCTTTGTTTTTACAAGTAAAAATAGTTCTATTGGAGTAAGATCTTAATATTAAGATATATCTAAGAAGTAGTGGGGGGATCGGAGAAAGAACACAGCGGCGTTTGCCTTGCAACCAGCCGATTCAGGACCTAAGATGGTTGGTTTGAATGAATCCCGGCGTCCCATATGGTCCCCCGTGCCTGCCAGGAGCTATTTCTGAGCAGATAGCGAGGAGTAAACTCTGAGCGTAGCTGGATGTGCCCCCCCCCACCCCCAAATAAAGTAGTGGGAGGGCTTGAACAAACTCTGCAGTTAGTAGAATCATCCCTGGCATATGCCATGTGTATCTGATCATACTACTTTTACAAAGAATAATCTTGTGCCAGGAAGGTGTGAAGTCCTGAGTTTGATTATAGACTCCTGGTAGCCAAAAGCACTGCCTGATATAACCATGTAAACCACAAGCACTAAAATCTCAGGCCTATACCACACAGTAGGCACTACAGTGCGAGTGGCCCTTTAATGTTGGAACAAGAGAGATTTGTACAAGACTAATATGGTTACTTGCAGTCCATCCCAGTTCTATCACAAGCACCACCTTTAACAACTCCCAGCAAAAGTAGCCCTGGACACTGTCACACTGTCAGGTGTGCCCCAAAACTTGCAGAAAATGATTTTTTTTTTCCGGTTTTTTGGGCCATACCCGGTGACGCTCGGGGATACTCCTGGCTATTCGCTCAGAAGTCGCTCCTGGCAGGCACGGGGGACCATATGGGGAACCGGGGGATCGAACCGCGGTCCGTCCTAGGTTAGCGCAGGCACCTTACCTCCAGCGCCACCGCCCGGCCCCCGCAGAAAATAATTTGAGGTTTGTATGTGAGATTGTATGAATGAGAGCCCAAACAATATGACTTCTTCCATTACTGTATTATTTAACTTGTAGATATATATATATGTGCTCGGAATAGAGAAATAGTACAGTGAGCAGGACACTTGCCTCACATGTGCCAACCCAGGTTCAATTCCCATCATTCCGTATGCTGGGTCTGTTAGGCGTGATCTCTGAGCACAAAACCAGGACTAAGCCCTGAGCACTGCTGGGTGTGACCTAACTTTACACAAAAGAAATCTTGAACAGTAATAAAAAGAGCAAGTGTGCAAAAGAAAGTCATGACTTAAGTGCTCAAGGTAGGTCAAAAATAACTTCAGGGAATGACAAGCTAGTATGTAAACATAGATGCTACAAGGAAGGAAGGACATTGAGGATATTTGTAGCTTTGTAGCTAGCCTTCTATTTTTTGTTTATAGTTTGCATTTTTGGAGGTCATTCAATTTCTCCTCTTGCAATTCTGTAGCAGTTTCTTGTAAAGTGGGTTAATTCAATGTAATATTTTATGTTTTGAAAATTCAGGATAATGTACCTATTAGAGTTTGACATCACTGGTGACAGATAAAGTGATGTGTGGAAGAAATGACATATGTGGGAGCCCGGAGGTGGCGCAGGAGGTAAGGTGCCTGCTGCCTTGCCTAGGACGGACCATGGTTCGATCCCCCGGTTCCCATATGGTCCCCCGTGCCTGCCAGGAGCGACTTCTGAGCGCATAGCCAGGAGTAACCCCTGAGCGTCACTGGGTGTGGCCCAAAAACCAAAAAAAAGAAAAAAGAAAAGAAAAAGAAAAGAAATGACATATGTAATTTTTCTGTTTTTTTTTTTTATGTATTTTGATAGTTTTGTGTTGGTGTTTTAATATGGTATGAGACTTAGATGGTGTTGTAATGTTCTCATACTGAACTTTTCTCTTCTCTTCTTTAGCTATGGATCTTAAACTGTGACAGTCTGGTGTCTGGTTCTTTGGAGAATTCCAGAAAGATACAAAGAACTATGCAGAAATTTCCCCTGTTGGAAGATCTCTGGGAAGCAGATTTTGGTTCCCCTTGTAATACAGTCAAGGTCCTCTATGTGCCGTGTGTCAAAAATAGGAATGAAAAGTAAGATATGGTTTTGTTTTCTCATCCCATTATAGTTTAGTTTCTGTTGCCTCCTTGGTGTTAAAAGCAGAAATCAAAAGTAAATTATGGCTTTGTTTACCCATTCCACATTTTGGTTTATAATTGGAGCTAGAGATTTAGTGTAGCAGATAAGGTGCTTGCATTGAATGTCGCTAACCTAGGTTTTGTCTCTGGCACTACATATGGTTCCCTGAGCACTCTCAGGAGTAAACCTGAGCACACTTGGGAATGGCCCTAAAATAAGAAAGAGAGAGAAAGAAATGAATTAAATTCTGTACAACTTCCTTACTAGAAGCCTCTAGAAGTTGTAATGCTAAATATTCTTTCAAAATAAATTGAATTATTATAAATGACTCATGCTACTGTGCAGAAAGCTTGCTTTTACTAAAAATAATTGTCTTTTTATTGTAGACTTAACAGTCTGTACATATGGTTGGAGTGTTAAATCTGACTTCAGCAACTAAGAATATTTGCTGATACACACTTTCTAACTTTTTGACCAGAATACAGTACTGAACAAAATATAGTCCCTGAAATGTATACAAAGAAATCAAAGATATATATGGCTTGTACTGTGAATCATGTGCTTTCCTAAGGACTTCTTTATTTAAAATTTATGACAACCCTGTAGGACAGGTACATTTATGGCCTGCATTTTAAAGATAAAGATCTTACGATGCAGGTCTTAAATTACGCTAGGAAATATAAAGCTAGTTAATTGGTATGTGCTAGGGTGTGTGTTCCATGTTGTCACTTTATATTAAAAACTTAAAGTTCCTCAGATGAGATACTTAACTGAAAAAGTCAGGAAATGAAAAAGTGTGGCATATCTTATGAAGAGCATTTCCAGCAGAGGTAACAGAAAGTGTTCATATGTAAAAAATTGGAAGTTTATATTCACCGTAAACTGTTTAAATGGGTTTGATTGAATTTATAATAGGAACAGAGAAATCCTGATCTTTTTCTGGGATGTAAAAAGCATTAAAAATATTACTGCCTGGGGCCGGAGCAGTGGTGCAAATGATAAGATGTCTGCCTTGCCTGTGCTAGCCTAGGACAGACCGTGGTTCGATCCATTGGCATCCTATATGGTCCCCAGAGCCAGGAGCGATTTCTGAGTGCATAGCCAGAAGTAACCCCTGAGCATGTATATTACTGCTTCAGCTAATAGGGCTATCTGTCAGTTGAATAGTCAGGGAGATTGTAGAAATGTCTTACAGCTGCTGGGTAGAATTATGGTCCCAGATCAGTTCCTGAGCCAGGGTCCACTTGAAAAGTTGTTTCTGGTCTTGAGCAGCAGTCCACAGTAAGAGGTTTAAAGGGTATGGAAGAGGAGGCCATGGGTATATGGCAGTGTGATGGTGGTGTTCCAGGCACAAGGGTTGTTCAGCTGTAGGGATAGAGGGGTTGAACAGGGAAAGCAACAAAGCCAGGATAAGTGAACATAGGTAATAATAGAAAAGGTTTTACTGAGTGGCAGTCGGGGACAGTGGGAAAATAGAAGGACTATGTACAAAATACATGGACATTATGTATGACACAGATGGACATTACACTAACATAAAGGTGGCCACAACACACATATACATAGTTGATCGATCAATATATTATAGCTATAAAACTGACCCATCTAGGGTGGTAAATAGGAATGAGTCAGAGTGTTTCATAAATATAAAGCTGGCAAGTAAGGAAAATTTAAGCCAGTTACTGTAATAGCTAATTGCTAGGAATCACAGCTAGTGAGAGTAGAATTGTCTTTAAAAGCATTATAATTTAGATTGTGCATACATGATTCTCAAACTAGTCAGCTTTTCTATATCCTGTCTTACGCATATAACAAAAGTTTTCTTCATAAGTTGCTAATTAATTAATTCTCAAAATGAGAATTGTAATAAGTGTTAAGGGCAGAGCTTTGTAGCCTTCAATTTCCTGTATATTTCTATAAAGAAAAATTTTAGAACATTTTTGCAGTCATATAAAAATTGAAAATAAATTGCTATAACTTTCTTATAACGAGCACTGTAAATTGGACCATTACCATTCAAATGCCTTTCCATAGATTTCTGTGAACAAAAACATTAGAGTATTATAGCCATCTATTAAAAGATAATTTTTCAGCTTGATAACCTGCTCTGTCTTATACAGCTATATCTGTTGCTCGTGATCCCACAGAGATATAAAAGGATATAAGGTGCTGAGGATTTCACAGAAGTGAGGATACCCCAAACTTCATGATCATCAAACTTAAACCCTTGTTGTTTTGCTGCATTTTTACAATAGGCAGTGTAATGGCTGCTGTCTAGCCCACCATAGTGATTTGAAACAGAAAATAAGTTATATTTTTTAAAGTAGCTGATAGAGATAGATGCATACAAGTCTTAAATGTCTGAGACCTTTTGTGACTGGTCAGGCACTGTTCTGTGGATTTGAACTGACCCTAGAAAGAATAACTATAATAGGCTCATTGAGTGGCTCTGTCTCTGCCAAAAATGTTCTGCAATTTCAAATACTGAGATGATCATTATACCCTCTTTTCTTTTCTGCTTTATTCAGATTTTCATTGAAACCATATAATAGCTGCATAGTATTTCATTGTATAGATGTAACACAGTTTCTTTAGCCACACATTTGTTTTGTTGTTGGGCACCTGATTTGTTTCCAGATTCTGGCTATTGTAAATAGGGCTGCTATGTTCATAAGAGTGCAGAGGACATTAATTTAATGTGTTTTTGTGGTCCTAGATATATCCCTTGGAGTGGTATTGTTAGATCATATGGGAGCTCAATGTCCAGTTTTTTTTTTTTTTTTTTTTTGGTTTTTTGGTCACACCCGGCAGTGTTCAGGGGTTATTCCTGGCTCCATGCTCAGAAATTGCTCCTGGCAGGCACGGGGGACCTTATGGGGCACCAGGATCCGAACCGATGACCTTTTGCATGAAAGGCAAACGCCTTACCTCCATGCTATCTCCCGGGCCCCAATGTCCAGTTTTTTAAGGAATATCCATATTGTTTTCCAAAAGGCTGGACTAGGTGGCATTTCCACTGGCAGTAAATAAGAGTTCCTTTCTTCTCACATCCTTGCCAGCAGTGGTTGTTCTTGTTCTTTGTGATATGTGCCAGTATCTGTGACATCATATGATGTTGTGTTTTGATTTGCATCTCCCTAATGATTAGTGATGTGAAGCATTTTTCATGTGCCTTTTCGCCATCTGTATCACTTCTTTGAGAAAATGTCTGTATTTGTTCTCCCCATTTTTTGATAGGGTTAAATGGTTTATTCTTGTTAAGTTCTGTCAGTACCTTGTATATTGTAGATATTAGCCCCTTACCTGATAGGTGTTTTGTGACTAGTTTCTCCCATTCCTAGGTGACCTTTTTACCCTACTCACTGATTCCTTTGAAGTGCAGAAGCTTTGCAGCTTAATGTAATCCTATTTGTTTATCTCTGCTTTCACTTGTTTGGTCAGTGGTGTTTCCTCCTTGAAGACTCCTTTAGTTCAATGTCATGGACTGTTTTACCTATGTTTTCTTCTATATACCTTAGAGTTTCAGGTCTGATATCAAGGTCTTTAATCCATTATGATTTGACTTTTGTGTGTGATATTAGAGGTCCGAATTTGCTTTTTGCATCTCCCAACATCACATGTTAAAAGAGGCTTTCCTTGCTCCATTTTGCATTTCTTGGATCTTTATCAAAGATTAATTGATTTTATGAATGGGGGTTATTCTTTGAATGTTCAAGTCTATTCTGTTGATCTTAGGGTCTGTCTTTATTAAGGTACCATGTTTTTTTTTTTTTTAATGATTATTGCTTTGTAGAACAATTTAAAGTTGGGGAAAGTGAAGCCTCTCATCTTTTTCCTTAGGGTTGTGTTAGCTATTGGCCACTTATTGTACCAGATGAATTTTAGGAGTGGCAACCAATAAACCAGCCACCAGCAAGCATGTCATCACATCCTAATATATCCTCTTCAGCTCCCTGTCATTAGAGCATCTAGCAAGATATCATCTATGTAATGAATAATATTAACATGGGGAAAATCTTGTACAAGTAGGGCATAAAAGCACATCAATGAAATTTTGACACAATTTGACACAATTGTTCAGTCCATTGGAATCTACATAAGGGTGTTCGGTTTTATAAGAGTAAATGGGGAATGCAAAGTGTTTAAGGTACACTCATGTGTATGATTTATGAATAGTCTTTTAAGTCTATTACAACCAGAAGGCAGTGTTTAGGAATAGCTTTAGGGCAGGGAGCCTGGCTTGCTAGGAACCTATAAGAATCACTGTAGAGGTGCTGGAGTGGTGGCTCAATGGTAGGGCATTTGCTGATCCAGGATAGACTGCAGTTCGATTCCCTGCATTCCATATGGTCCCCCTAATCAGGAGCAATTTCTGAGCACATAACCAGGAGTAAACCCTGAGTATCACCAGGTGTGGCCCAAAAATCTGGAAAAAAGAAATATCATTGTAGAATTAACATTCCTTAGGTCAATGAACAGCTGCCATTTGACAGACTTCTTTTGTATAACAAAAATAGGGTACTTCCATTCTGAAAATGAGGTTTCCATATGTCCCAGTTTAAGTTGTTCCTCTACCAAATCTACCAGTGCCTTTAATTTTACATTTTTTCAGGAGCCACTGTGGGGTCCACACAGAATTGTGAGATTTCCACTGAATGCAGAGGAGTGGTGAGTGCTGAACCACAGCCTCCCCAATTAAAAAGGTGTGGCTATCACTTCATCCCACAATCTTTATGGTACTCGAGATCGTATACCAAGAATAGAACCCACATATACTATGTTTTAGACACGCACTCTATTATACTATCCCTTGAGTCTATGGTATTTTTTGGTTTGGTGTTTTGGTTTTTTGGACCACACCTGGTGATGCTCAGAAATTGCTCCTGACTTGGGGACCATATGGGATGCCGGGGGATCAAACCGTGGTCTGTCCTAGGCTAGCACAGGCAAGGCTGCACCACTGTTCCAGCCCCTATGGTATGCTTTTTAAAAAAAATCATTTAATTAAAGAGCTGTGATTAACAAAACATATCATATTTCAACATCAGTCCCACCTGTCAACTCCCAGCACCCATTATTCCCTTACTCCATCATCCCTCCTCTACTACTACTCCGTCCCTTGCCTTGACAAGCACATTACAAAGTTTGGTGATTGCAGCTGAAATCTTATGCTTTCAGTGTTTTTGAGTCTATGTTTTTGATGTATAGCTATATTATTCTCCCATTTTACCAGTATAACCAACTCTTGTTCCCTGATTAATTCTCTTTCTCATTTACTTTCTCCTCCCCACCTGGATTACTTTTCTTCTACCCAAGCTCTGAAGTACTGATACTGTCTCCTGCATATGGAATTCTCTTGATATGTCTTGCTATTGTATTTTTTTTATTTATTCACTTCTAATTTTATGGAATATTTAATACCTTAGATCAATTCCTCTTTGGTTGGTTAAATTTGTTCTTCTAATGATTACCTTATTTCCATGACTACTGCATGGAACATTAATTTTAATACCTCATTAATGAGGCCTTAAGCTTTATTCGAGTGTGGTGTTTTGCCAACACTATTGTCCTTGCCTGCGAGACACATGAATTCCTTTATTTCTCCATTGTTCTTAAAGAGGTATGTATCTTGTGATTTAAACTTCAACTTTCTAACTATCTGAGATTTTCAGCTTCATTATATCTCACCATGGTAACAACTCCTTGTAATCTTTTAATCAAATAGTCTCTGTACCCTTATTTGGTATTTTCAATGTTTATTAAGATAAGCAATAATCCTGTTTGCATAAAGGGTTATTATGGAGGTATTTGATGCAAGATATTAAAACTAACTATACATATACTTAGTTGGGTTGAAGGGAATAACTTGTTATACAGATGTATAAGCAATGGCAAGGTTAGGATTCCCTTATGAGAGATGGGAAACTAGTGCAGAAGATCTACGAAAAGATTATGTGCCTTGCTAAAGGCAATGCAGTGGAGATTGGATTGGAGCCCTGATGCACCTAGATGACATAAGAGTCAGCATTATGGGTCCAGGATCCATAGGAGGATATTCTGGATTCAAGGATTAGGCAGCTGACCTGGGCTTTCTATATCCAGGAGACCATGTAAAAGGTCACACATTAATGGTATGAGTATTTTTGAAGAGCTCTCTTACCTATCAATTCTATGAAATACATCTCAAATGGTAATATAAATCTTAGAAATGAATCAAATTCAAGTAAATCTAGAATGGTTCTAAACCAAAAATGTCTAGTAATATTACATTAGATGCTAGCCGTGTTGGACTCTGCCAATGTGCTAGGTTCCTAAAATTGTATCAAAGATGT
>PVKC010039158.1:0-12597 GCA_004027635.1 Crocidura indochinensis | reverse complement strand
AAGGTTCCTTTCATTCCCATTTTGCTGAGAGTTTTTTTTTAATCAAGATTGGGTGTTGGACCTTATCAAATATCTTTTATGCATCTATTAATATGATCATGTGATTTTTATTTTTCTTGTTATTGATGTGGTGTATTATGTTGATAGATTTATGGATGTTAAACCATCCTTGCATTCCTGGGATGAAAACTACTTGATCGTAGAAGATCATTATCTTCTTGTTCAGTAATTGGATCCTATTTGCCAGGATTTTGTTGAGGATCTTTACATCTGTGTTCATCAGGGATATTGGTCTGTGGTTTTGGTATCAAGATGATGTTCGCTTCATAAAAGCTGTTTGGAAATGTTCCCGTTTTTTTTTTTTTTTCAATTTCATGAAAGACCCTGGCTAGGATTGGTAGTAGTTCCTCATGAAAGGTTTGAAAGAATTCATTAGTCAATCCATCTGGGCCTGTGCTTTTGTTCTTGGGAAAACATTTGGCTGTAATTTCCTCATTAGTGATGGAGGTGTTTAGATATGCTACAACCTCCTTACTCAATTGCGGAAGATTATAAGAGCTTAAGAATTTATCCATATTTCCATGTTCTCAGTATTAGTGACAAATTTTTTCAAAGTATTCTGATTATCCTTTGAATCTCTGCAATATCTGTAGTTATCTCCCCCTTTTCATTTCTAATATGGGTTATCAAGTTTCTCTTTGTGTGTTTTGCCAATGGTCTATCAATCTTATTTTTTTCAAAAAAAAAAAAAACTTCTACTTTCATTTGTCTCTCTAATGGCTTTTTGGGTTTCTACTTAGTTGATTTCTGCTCTTAGCTTTTGTTATTTCCTTCTTTCTATTTTTGGTTCCCTTTGTTGATCATTTTCTAGTTTTATAAGCTATGTCATTAAGCTTTTCATTAAGCCACTTCTTCCTTCCTTATGTGTGCTTTCAAAGCTATAAATTTTCCTCTCAGTACTGCTTTTGCTGTGCCCCATACATTCTGATAGTTTGTGTCTTCATTGTCATTTGTTTCTAGGAAAGTTTTGATTTACTCTTTGATTTCACCTATGACCCACTGGTTGCTCAGTAGCAGGCTGTTTAATTTCCAGTTTTTAAAATATTTCTTCTGTGTCCCTTTGTAGTTCACATCTAATTTTAGAGCCTTGTGGTCAACAAAAATAGCCTGCAAAATTTCTATCCTCTTGACTTTATGGAGGCATGTTTTATGTGCCAGCATATGGTCTATCCTGGAGAATGACCCCATATAGAGTGGAGAAGAATGTATATCCAGGTTTCTGGGGATGGAGTTGTTATATATATATATATATATATATATATATATATATATATATATATATATATATACTAGTTCTCTTTCTTCCATTACTCTTTGCAGGGCTAGTATATTTTTGTTGGGTTTCCATCTGGTTGACCTATCAAGTCAACAGGGCTGCGTTGAGGTCTCCCACAATTATTGTTATTATTGATGTCTTCTTTCAAATATGTCAATAATTTTATTAGATAATTTGCTGGTATCTCATTTGGTACATATGTTTAGTAGTGTGATTTCTTCCTGTTGCACATATCCTTTGATTAGTACGAAGTGTCCATCTTTGTCCCATACAACTTTTCTGAGTCTAAAATTGGTGTCATCAGATATTAATATGGCCACCCCATCTTTTTAAGGGTGTTGTTTGCTTGGATGATTTATCCTCCAACCTTTTGAGTCTATGTTTGTTCTGATTATTCAGGCAATACAAACTTTTTAATTGATCTAGGTCATTAAAAATGATTTCTGAATTTGGATAGGAATTGCATTGAATCTAGTAGTTTAGGTAAGATAAGTCATTTTGATTGTATTGATTCTTCCTACCCACGAGCATGAGATGTACTTCCAATTCCTTAGATCTTCTTCAATTTCTTTCTGAAATGCTTTGAAGTTTTCATGGTATAGGCCTTTCACTTCTTTTGTTAGGCTGATTCCTAGGTACTTTATATTTTTGATACTATTTTAAATGGGATAGATTCCTTTAATTCTTTCTCATCTGCTTCTTAATTTATATAGAGAATTGCCACTGTCGTTTGTTTATTGATTGTAGTCCGCAACTTTGATGTATTGGTTTATTGTTTCTAGGAATTTTACTGTGAACCATTTAGGGGTTTATGTATATCATCATTTCATCTTCAAAAGAGGTAGTTTGACTTCTTCTTTCCCTATTTGAATTCTTTTGATTTCCCTTTTTTGTCTGATTGCTAGGACTTCTAAAACTATGTTGAATAAGCGGAGATAGTGAACAGCTTTACTAGTACCTGACCTTAGTTGAAATACTTTGTTTTTCACCATTTTTATAATATCTTTATTTAAACAGCTTGATTACAACATGATTGTGATTAGGTTTCAGTCATGTAAAGAACACCTCCCTTCACAAGTGCAACATTCCCACCACCAATGTCCCAAATCTCCCTCTACCCCACCCCACTCCACCTGTACTCTAGACAGGCTTTCCAGTTCCCTCATTCATTCACATGATTATGATAGTTCTTAGGGTAGTTATTTCTCTAACTGCACTCACCACTCTTTGTAGTGAGCTTCATGAAGTGAGCTGGAACTTCCAGCCCTCCTCTCTTTGCCTCTGAAGATTTTTGCAAAAATATCTTTCATTTTTCTTAAAACCCATAGATGAGACTATTCTGTGTTTATCTCTCTCCCTTTGACTTATTTCACTCAGCACAATAGATTCCATGTACATCCATATATAGGACAATTTCATGACTTCATCTCTCCTGATGACTGCATAATATTCCATTGTTTATATGTACCACAGTTTCTTCAGCCATTTGTCTGTTGAAGGGCATCTTGGTTGTTTCCAGAATCTGGCTATTGTGAACAGTGCTGCAGTAAATATAGGTGTAAAGAAGGGATATTTGTATTGTATTCTTGGTTCCTAGAGTATATCCCTAGGAGTGGTATAGCTGGATCGAATGGGAGCTCAATTTCCAGTTTTTGGAGGAATCTTCATATCTCTTTCCTTTATAGGTTGGACTAGACGGCATTGCCACCAGCAGTGGATAAGAATTCCTTTCTCTCCACATCCCCGCTAGCACTAATTGTTCTCATTCTTTGTGATGTGTGCCAATCTCTATGGTGTGAGATGGTATCTCATAGTTGTTTTGATTTGCATCTCCCTGATGATTAGTGATGAGGAGTTTTTTTTATGTGCCTTTCAGCCATTTGTATTTCTTCTTCTTCTTTTTTTAATCAAAGTGTCTGTTCATTTCTTCTCTCCATTTTTGATGGGATTAGACTTTTTTCTTGTAAAGTTCTGTCATTGCCCTGTAGAGTTTGGACTAATATCCAGTTTTTCACCATTAAGGATAATGTTGGCCTTGGGCTTTTTATAGAGAACTGTGAGTATCTTGAGGAAGGTTCCTTACAACCCTATTTTGCTATTTTTACACCTATATTTACTGCAGCACTGTTCACAATAGCCAGATTCTGGAAACAACCAAGATGCCCTTCAACAGACAAATGGCTGAAGAAACTGTGGTACATATAAACAATGGAATATTATGCAGCCATCAGGAGAGATGAAGTCATGAAACTTTCCTATATATGGATGTACATGGAACCTAACGTGCTGAGTGAAATAAGTCAAAGGGAGAGAGATAGACACAGAATAGTCTCATCTATGGGTTTTAAGAAAAATGAAAGACATTTTTGCAAAAATCTTCAGAGGCAAAGAGGAGGGCTGGAAGTTCCAGCTCACTTCATGAAGCTCACTACAAAGAGTGGTGAGTGCAGTTAGAGAAATAACTACCCTAAGAACTATCATAATCATGTGAATGAATGAGGGAACTGGAAAGCCTATCTAGAGTACAGGTGGGGGTGGGGTGGGATAGAGGGAGATTTGGGACATTGGTGGTGGGAATGTTGCACTTGTGAAGGGGGGTGTTCTTTACATGACTGAAACCTAATCAAATGGATGTTGGATTTTTGTCAAATGCCTTATCTGCATTGACTGATATGATCATGTGGTTTTTGTCTTTCTTACTGTTGATGTAGTGTGTGATGTTGATTTGGATATGCTGAACCATCCTTGTATCTCTGGGATGAAACCCACTTGGTCATGGTGTATCTTTCTGATGTATTGTTGGATTCCGTTTGCTAAGGTTTTGTTGAGGATTTTTGCATGCATGTTCATTAATGAGATAGGTCTGTATTTTCTCTATTGGTGGTGTCTTTGCTAGCTCTAGAAATGAATATATTAGCCTCATAAAAGGATTTAGGGAGGATTCCTGTCTTTTCAATGTTTTGTAAGAGCTGAAGATCAATGATAGTACTTTTTCTCTGAATGCTTCATAAAATTCACCTGTAAAATTATCTGGACTTAAGACTTTTGATCTTGGGAGTTTCTTAACTACTGTTTCAATTTCCTTAGAAGCGATTGGCTTATTTAGGCTTTCTGTCATCTTGGGAGATGTTATTTTTCCAGAAATCTGTTGATTTTTTTCTGATTTCTCTAACTTAACTGAGTACAGTTATTCATAGTAAGCCCTCATGATGTCTTGGACTTCTTGAGCTTCTGTTGTAATCTCTCCCCTTTCATTTGTGATCAAATTTATTTGGGTGTTTTCCTTTTCCTATTCTTTAAAAAGCAGCTAATGGTCTCATTGATTCTTTGTATTTTTTTTTATGTTGTTTATTTCTGCTCTTGCTTTTATTATTTCTTATCTTTTACCTGTGTTTGGGTTTCTCTGCTGTTGTTTTCCCATCTCTTAATGGTGTTCCTTTAAGCTGTTGATTTTGTCGTTTTCTTCTTTCCTAATGTAGGCCTGTATTACTGTCAGTTTCCCCTAATTAGCTTTTGCTGTGTCCCACAGATTTTGACAATTGGTTTCTTCATTGTTATTCGTCTCAAGGAATCTTTTTATTTCGTCCTCAATTTTCTCTTTGATCCAACTCTTGTTGAGAGCATTTCATTTAATCTCCAGGTGTTAGATTTTCTCCACATCTTTTTACAGTCATTCTTACTCTCTGTTGCATAGTGATCTGATAGGGTTCTTCATACAGTCCTTATATATTTTACTTTGTGCAAGTTAGATTTATGTCCTAAGGCATAGTCAATTCTAGAGAAGGTTCCATGTGCACTTGATAAGAATGTATATTCCACTTTCTAAGGATGGAGAGCCCTGTATAAATCCATTAGTCCTATTTCTTCTAGTTTCTCATTTAGGGCTTTTATGCTTTTGCTAATTTTTTGTCTGGTAGATCTGTCTAGTGGTGATAATGGTGTGTTGATGTCTTTACTACTATGTTTCCTTCCATATGTTTTTCTAGGTTTGTGAGCAAATGCCTTACATATTTTGCTGGCTCTACATTTGGTGCATAAATGTTGATCAGAGTTAGTGCTCCTTGGTCTAATGTTCCTTCTTTGTCTTGAAGTACTTTCTGAGGTTGAATGCAATTTGGTCTGATATAAGAATGGCTGTCACAGGATTTTTTTAATTTTCCATTGGCTTGAATAATTGAATTCCATCCTTTTATTCTAAGTCTGTGTCTATTCTGTTCTTTTAGGTATGCTTGTGCAGCCAGCATATATCTGGTTTTTGTTTTCTGATCCAGTTCTGTACTCTGTCTTTCAATGGGAGAGTTTAGTCTGTTAACAAGGAAATTATTGACAGAGAGGGTTGTTGTGCTACTATATTTTTAGAGTTGTCGTTACAACTGGGTTTTTGGGTTTTGTAATTTATCTCTGAGTAGTTCATTTAAAGTTGGTTTGGTTAGTGCAAATAGTGCGAGTTCTTTTTTGTCTGAGAATGTTTGTAGTCCTCCTTCCCAGGTGAATGAGTTTTGCCAGGTGATAGATTCTAGGTTGGGATTTTTTTTATTCAGTAGTTTAAATATATCATTCCACTGACTTATTGCTAGAATCATTTCTAATGAGAGATCTGATTTTATTCTTATGTTCCTTCCTTTGTACTTGAGGTTTTTTCCCCTCATTGCTTTTTACAAATCCATCTTTCTCTTTGTTTTCAGCCATTCTGATTACTACATGTCTTGGTGTTGGCCTATTAGGGTCTATTTTATTAAGAACTCTTTAACCTGTTGGATTTGTACAGTTGCCTCTTTACAGAGGATGGGAAAATTCTCTGCTATTATTTCCCTCACCACTTGTTCTTTCCCTTTCCCTTTTCTCTCCCCTTCTGGTATTCCTACAATTTGTAGATTATTTATTTTGTCTTTTTTCATTAAATACTAGCATTTTCTTCCAGTGTTTTGCCTCTCATTTCTTTTACTTATTTGTTGTTGCTGGTTTGCATTTTGTCCTCAAGTTTATCCAGGAAATTCTCTATGTATTTTAATTTTGTTATTGTGACTTGCTAGCATGATTTTTAGTTCCCTCAGTTCCATTTGTATGGCCTTTCTCATTTTCTGTTAGAGTTCTTCTTTGAGGTAGATAAACTGTTCGTCTATGGATTTCTTAATTTCTTTAGTTAGTGGTTCTTTGAATTTCGTTGCTAGGACATTAAATGCTGATTTTAGTTCCTCATTTATGAAATTCATAAGTTTTGGAGAACTAGGAATCTATTAAGATTTCTCTCCATATCTCTAGCTGCTGGCACTTTCCTTAGTTTACCCATTATTATTTGCATAGGTGAGTTGGGGTGCTGAAGTTTTGGGTGTTTTTTATATAAGTGGTCTGTGGTAGCGTCCGGATACCTGCTCTGCCCAATGACACCTAAGCAGGGCAGTGGTGGCAACCACCATGAAGAGGCTGAGCTAGCTCTCAGGTCTTCCATCCTACTCTGTCACCTGTGGCATGGTGGCAGATATCTCTTCTGTCCAGTGGTGCCTAAGCAGGGTAGTGACCTAATATTTACAGGTTCTAAACAATAAATACTAGAGTTGGAGGACACTCAGGCCTCAGTCCTGAGTGAGCCACCTTATCCCATGCTTTTATCTCTCTCTCTTTTCCCCCATACCTTTGTCTCTTATATTTGCCTTGCTCTCTCAATCCTCACAGTGCTCCTTCTTCAGTACTGTTCATCACAGAACAGTCCCTGTCAGCATGTATCCCAGCTCTGAGCCATCTTTCTGTCTCATAAAGTCCTTTCAAACCAAATTCTTGGAATCAGAGAGACAGCACAGTGGTAAGACGTTTGTCTTGCAAGCAGCCAATCCAGGATGGATGATTGTTCAAATCCCAGCATCCCTTTGCCTACCAGGAGTGATTTCTGAACGCAGAGCCAGAAGTAACTCCGGAGCACTGCTGGGTTTGACCCTAAAACAAACAAAAACCAAATTCTTGCTCTTTTTTTTTAGAGTCCAGAAGGAACTGGAGAGAGAGCACAGCAGTGTTTGCCTTGCAAACCCAGGATCTAAGGTGGTTGGTTAGAATTCTGGCATTCCATATGGTCCCCCATGTCTGCCAGGAGCTATTTCAGAGCAAATAGCCAGGAGTAACCCATGAGCACTTCCAAGTGTGCCTCCCCCCCAATAAAAGAATAAAGTCTGGAAAATATGCGCCATCTGCTCAAAAGAAGAAAAACTGGGGGGAGGCCCAGTCTCCTCCAAAGCAGTAGGAAGTGAAGAGTAGGTGAGAAACCCCACATACCCAAAAGAACAAAAACTGGAGAGGCCCAGCTCCCTGCTAGGCAAGTTGATACCCCTGAGAGATGCAGGCGAGTATTCCTCCATCCTAAAAGACAAAAATTTTGGGTGGAAGCTGAGTTTCCTCCACAGCAGCAGGAACCCCTTGATTGAGGAGCAGGTGAGCACCACCACCCAAAAGGACAAAAACAGAGGAGCGATAAACTACTAGCAAAACTTTGTGAAAGAAACTTAATAAACTGAATTTGAAATAAAAAAGGAGGTTACTATAGACACTACAGAAATTCAAAGGGTAATTAGATATTACTTTGAGAAACTCTACACCACAAGAGAACCTAGAAGAAATGAATAAAATATTAAATTCCTATAACATCCCAAGATTAAATCAAGATGATCTTAAATATTTGAACAGACCTATCTCTATTGAGGAAATTGAAATGATAATAAAAGACAAAAGCCCAGGTCCAGATGGACTCACTAGTTTCTTCCAAAACTTTTCAGGCACTTTCAGGAAACTGAAGAAATAGAAACACTCAAAATAGTTTTTATAAAGCTAACATCACCCTGATATCTAAAGCAGATAGAGATGCCACAAAAAAGAGAATTATAGGTCAATATATTTGACAAACACAGATGCAAATATCCTCAATAAAATACAAACAAATAAGATCCAACATCTCATCAAGGTCATAAACCATGGCCAAGTAAGATTCATTTTAGAGATGCAAGGATGGTTTAAAATACGCCAAGTAAATCAACATAGTACAACCTAACAATAAAAGGGGAAAAATCATATGATCTTATAATTGGTGCAGAAAAGCATTTGATAAGGGCAACATCTGTTCATAATAAAAACGATCAGCAAGATGGGAATGAAAGGAACTTTTCCAATATAGTCAAGGCCATTTTACAAGCCATTGGCAAATACTATACTTAATGGGGAAAAACTGAAAGCCTTTCTTCTAAAATCTTGTACAAGACAAGGCTGAATACCATGCAACTTCAATTCAATATAAAACTGGATGTATTTGCCATAGCAATCAGGTAAGATAAAGATATTAATGGCATTCAAAAGGAATGGAAGAAGTCAAATTCTCACTATTTGCAGATGACATGATACTATATTTAGAAAATCATAAAGATTCTATCAATAAGGCATTATAGAAATAATATATTTGTATAGCAAAGTGGAGGCCACAAAATCAATACACAAAAATCCAAGACCCTACTATATACAAATAATGATAGAGAGGAAAAAACAAGCCTGAGGGACAACAGGAAAATCTTCAGCCTTCTGGTACCCAGGATCCTATCACAGGCCAGGAAAGTCATCCCCATCCTAAAAAGCAGAGTCAGAGGAGTTCTCACGGCAACACACTTCCCCTAGTCTATGAATCCCAACACTGCACAAAAAAATCATCTCACTGCAAGCATGACAATGGGGGAAATAATATAGAACTCCAACATTCTTAAAGAATGAAGATGGTAGCTCTGAAGACCCAACATGTATCAATCAACAACATTGCCTCTCAGAGGACTTTAGAGAAAATATATGAAGGATGTTCAAAGAACTCAAAAAAAAAAAAAAAGCATGGAACTAACTGAATGAATCACAACCAAGACTCAAGAAGATATGAAAGCAGAAATTAAAAAAATTAAAAGTAAACTAGAGGGTTGAAAGCTTGGTAGGCAAAATGAAAAACTCATTTGAAGTTCTCACCAGCTAAACTGTTGAGGACAGAATCAGTGAGCTGTAGGATGAGCTGCATAATACCTCAATAAAACAGAAGATGTTGGAAAAGAGTCATAAAATAAATGACCAGATGATGGAAATAGTCCTCAAAGAATGTGAATAAATGAAAGTAGAAATCTGGGAATAATCCAACAGAATAAGAATAAGAACAATAAGAATCATTGTAGTCCTAGAGACCCATGAAAGTCTCCATAAAAAATAAAGTCAAGGACTACATTGCAGAGAAACTTCAGGGCTAAATAGTGCATACAACCACATCCTGAATGCCTAAAGAGTATCAGCTAAAAGAGATACAAATAAAAGTAACCCAAGGCCCATCATAACCACAATGATGAGTATGGCAGATAGGGATAGGATGCTGAAGGCAGTAAGATCAAAAAGAAATTGCACATAAAGAACCATCCTTAAGATTTACAACAGGGTCCAGAGAGATAGCATGGAGGTAGGGCATTTGCCTTGCATGTAGAAGGATGGTGGTTTGAATCTTGGCATCCCCTACGGTTCCCTGAGTCTGCCAGGAGCAATTTCTGAGCATAACGCCAGGAATAAACCCCTGAGCGCTGCCGGGTGTGACCAAAATAACTAGAAAAAAAGAGATATTTACAGCAAATATATCACAAGCAACTCTCAAGATCAAAGGCACTGGTGAAATATAGTGACAACTCAATAAAATGAGTGCTTCACCAAGAGTACTTCAATCCAGCTAGACTTACATTCAGATTTGAATCTGCTTCACAGATAAATAAAAGAAACTTTACAGGCTCAAAACCAACCTTAAAAGAAAAAACAAAGGGTGTACACCCTTTAAGATAAAGCAGACCCAACAAACATACCAAACTCCTACAAAACGATGACACCTAATCCAATGAAAATCCTCTCTCAACATCAATGGATTAAATACACCAATCAAGAGACACTAAGTGGCAAAACAAAAAAATTGAATCCAACATTTTGCTATGTAAAAGAAACACATCTGAACAGTAAGTGTAAACATAGACTCAAAGTCTAAAACTGGAGCACAATCATTCAAGCAAATAACTCCATGAAAAAGGCTGGGGTGGTCATATTATTATATGATGACACAGACTTTAGGCTTAAAAAGTTATGAGACATTTCTTAGTAAGCATTTCTTACAAATCAAGGGATATATTCACCAAGAAGAACACTTCTAAACAACTGCTGATAAACTTGAAGACATCAGTAGAAAAACAATAATATTGGGAGACTTAACACTGACTTGTCATCCTTTGATAGGTCAACCAGGCTAACACTTAGCAAAGATATACTGGCTCTGAAGGAAGAAACAGAAGAGTTGCTTAGCAAATACATATAGAGCTTTTACTCCCAAGTAAACAATACACATTCTCTCCAATGTACATGGGGTTTTCTCCAAGGTAGATACATGCTGGCAATAAAATATATCTCCACAAATCAAGAGAATAATTTTTCCTGCTTTTTTTTTCCGCAAAGCATAAAGCACTGAAAATGGAGGTAAATTACAAGCAGACATGAAGACATAACTTAAATATCTGGAAATAAAACAGTTCATGCTGAACAAACAATGGTCGGAGATGAAATCAAAGAAGAAATCAACAGATTCCTAGAAAAATTGATAGTAAAGACACAAATTGTCAGAGTCTGTGAGAACAACAAAAGCGGCATTAAGAGGAAAATTTATAGCTTTACAAGCATTCACCAGAAAAGGAATAAAAGGCTTACATAAATCATTTAATTTCACAGATAAGAAAATTTAAAAATTGACAAATAAAATGAGATGAAAGTAAGCATGCAGAAGAAAATAATAAAACTTAAATGATAAATGACTGGGCACCAAAAAGACAATCCAAAAAATCAATTAAAGCAACAGCTGATTCTTTGAAAAAAATAAACAGGATTGATGAACCATCAGCAAGACTCACAAAGAAATGCAGAGAAAAACTTAATAAAGAGAATCAGAAATGAAAAGGAGATGGTCACTACAGACACCACAGAAAATCAAAGGATAATGAGAGATTACTTTGAGAATCTCTATGTCAAAAATAAAGAAAACATCAAAGAAATTAATAACTCTTTGGACTCCTACAACTTTTCAAGATGATCTGTAATACCTGAACATCACTATTGAGGAAATTGATAGGTTAATCAAAGGACTTCACCCAAACAAAAGCCCTGGTCCAAATGGTTCACTAGTGAATTCTTTAAAAACTTTAAAGAGGATCTACTTAAAGCTCTTCCAAGAAATTGAAGAAAAAGAAACATTCCCAAACAGCTTCTATGAAGCCAACCTCATTCTGATACAAAAGTAAACAATGACACTACAGAAAAGGAAGGAAGGAAGGAAGAAAGAAAGAATGAAAGAAAGGAAGGAAGAAAGAAAGGAAGAAGAAAAAACTATAGACCCAATTCTTGATGAACCTGGATGCAAAGATACTCAACAAAATACAAGCAAATTGAATCCAACAATTCATCAAGAAGCATATTAACCATGAACAAGCAGTATTCATTGCAGGGCTGGTTTAACATACACAAGTCAATTAATATAATACACCATATCAATAAAAGAAAAACGGGGGTCAGAGAGATATCATGGAGGTAAGGCATTTGCCTTTCATGCTAAAGGATGGTGGTTCGAATCCCGGCATCCCATATGGTCCTCTGTGCCTGCCAGGGGCGATTTCGGAGCACAGAGCCAGGAGGAACCCCTGAGTGCTGCCAGGTGTGACCCAAACACCAAGAAAACAAAAAAGGAAAATATATAATCATATCAATAGAAACTGAGGAAGCATTTGACAAAGACCAAAATATATTCTTGATTAAAAATATCTTAATAAAATGGGAATTGAAGGAACTTTTTTCAATACTGCCACAAACCCTTTTATCATAAACCTATTTCAAACATTATACTCAATGGGGAAAAACTAAAAGCCTTTTTTTTCTAAAATCTGGCAGAAGATAAGGTTTCACCCTCTTGTCATATCTATTCAAAGTACTGGAAGTATTTAACATTGCAATTAGGGAAGAAAAACACATAAAAAGCATCCATATAGGAAAGGAAAAAGTGAAGCTGTTGTGTGCAGACGACATGATACTGTATCTAGAAAATCATAAAACACTAAAAACAATAGACATGTACAGTAAAGAGGCAGCATACAAAGTTAATATGCAAAAATCTATGGCTTTTCTATACACAAATAATGAAAGAGAAGAAAAAGGTATTAAAAACACAAACCCGCCCTTTCGCCCGAGCT
>PVKC010039157.1:0-13319 GCA_004027635.1 Crocidura indochinensis | reverse complement strand
CTAGTGATGCTTAGGAGTTACTCCTGACTATGTGCTCAGAAATCGTTCCTGGCTTGGGGAACCTTATGGAATGCCAGGGGATTGAACCACAGTTCATCCTAAACTAGCGCGGGCAAGGCACCACTGCTCCAGCCCCTATCCTGAACTTCTATATCAGTTATTTTTCAGAAAAAGTTTTACATTTATATTTAAAAATAATTTTATAACAAACATATATTTCAGTATGTTATGACTAGCATTTCAAGACAATTTTAAGAAAATTCAAACTGATATTATTTGATATTATCAAACTGATAAATAACATAGAGTATCAAAAGGAAATATAAATTCAAGGTCTGGATATGCACTCATGGAATGATCACATGCTAAAGAATTGTTTACTCTAACCCTGAAAGAAACACAAATATTCTTTTTTTGTTTGTTTGTTTTTGTTTTTGTTTTTTGGGTCACACCCGGCAGTGCTCAGGGGTTACTCCTGGCTCCATGCTCAGAAATTGCTCCTGGCAGGCACGGGGGACCATATGGGGCACCGGGATTCGAACCGATGACCTTTTGCATGAAAGGCAAACGCCTTACCTCCATGCTATCTCCCGGGCCCCGTGAGAAGATAAAAATGAGACGTGCTGATTACAAAATAGTCAGCAACTGTCCATTATTTTTTTCAGGTGAGACATCCAGTCATGCTTCAGACTTACTCTGCATTCTCTGCACAGGGTTCACTAGAGGAGAGTATCACAGAATGATATGGGGTATCTAGAAGTCAAGTCCTGATTAGCCTTGTGCAAGACCCTCTGTACTATCTTGCCACCCCAATCCATTTTTGTTAATTCTCATCTCCTTTTTGAAAAATAATTCAGATAACCGAGGTTTATTAATCCATGGAATTGTTTTAATTAAGGGCTTGTCATTGCTTTACTTCAATCCTATTTGTATGTTTAATTTCTGAGATAAATGTCTTTATAAGAATATCTTTTATCAAACATATGCATCTAGAGTGAAATACTTTTTTTTGTTTTGTTTTTGGGCCACACCCAATGGCTCTCAGGGGTTATTCCCGGCTCTGCACTCAGAAATCGCTTTTGGCAGGCTTAGGGGACTATATGGAATGCCAGGAATAGAACCCAGGTCAGTCCTCAGTCAGCCAAGTGCAAGACAAACATCCTAACTGTGCTATCTCTTCGGCCCCTGGAGTAAAATCTTGAAAGAACTAAGAACAGGAATTTTAATACATCAGTGACTGTCTAAATTAGAAATGTTCATTTAGGGGCTGGAGAGACAGCATGGAGGTAGGGCATTTGCCTTACACGCAGGACAGTGGTTCGAATCCTGGCATCCTATATGGTTCCCCAAGTCTGTCGGGAGCGATTTCTGAGCATAGAGCCAGGAATAACCCCTGAGCGCTGTTGGGTGTGATTCCCCCCCCCCCAAAATGCTCATTTAGCTTTTGTGATACTCAGGCTTTTATTTCTTTTTAGAGAAGTTACTTCCAACAGAATTAGCGAGGCTGGGTGTTAGGATTGACCCTAGCGATGCCTATTGGAAAATTTTATTCTTTAGGTATAAAATTATATCAGAACTTCTCAAGCCTGATATGTTTGGGGTAAACTTTGTCTACACTTGGTATAGACACTATACATTATATTGTATTTAAACCAATATAACTCTCATGCTACAAATGTTATCTGTCACATGAGCTAGTTCCCTGACCTGCCCTTTATTTTCTTTAACATCATCTTTGTGAATTCAGTCTCTACCCCTCCATTGAACGTCTATATTGATCATGGGTATCTATTTTTTACTAGTTGCTTTTATGATTTTTTGATTTATAACTTTATGTCTCTCCTATACTATTTAAATATTTTATAATTATATATCACATATAAATATATTTTAGAATTATATATTTATATATAACATAAATATATAAAATATTTTTCTACACTAATCTTTATGTCATTGTTTTAAAATGTTTGCAATTTTATTTAGAATGCCATTATTTTACTTATATCCTTACTTGAAAAATCTAACTTTCATATTTAAAAGAAGACTGATGAATTAATTTCAGACATGCTTTTGTATTTCACACCTTTATTAATTTCATACTTTTTGATTTATTCATGTCTTTATGCCATCCTGAATTTATTTGTTTATCTTGGTCTGACTGCTCATGAATGCCTATTCCCAATAATATGTTTCATTCATCTTCATATTTCAGAACTGTAAATCGGGGCCAAAATGATAAGTGATCAATAAATAAAATGAATGAAATGATACTGTAGAGGAGAGACAAATGAAATTGTCAACATCGATAGTAGATAGGTAGTCATACTATTTTTAAGAGGGAATGAGGATTTCCATCTTGGGAAATTCATACTGAAATGCCTGTAGGTATTTTAGAGCTTACTGAAGACTAAAAGTACATGAACTGAAGTTGAAAGTATATTAAAGTCAGTGTTGCTCCACTGGAATATTTTAGATTCATTGTTCTTCATACCTGAATCTGAGCACTGTAAAGTGAGGATTATGAAAAATAAAAGACAAGGGGACAAAGTGGTGGCACAAGCAGTAGGGCCTTTGCCTTGCATGAGCTAACCTAGAACGGACCATGGTTCAATCACCCAGTGTCCCATATGGTCCCCCAAGCCAGGAGTGATTTCTGAGCACATAGCCTAGAGTAACCCCTGAGTATCACCTGGTATGCACTCCTCCAAATCATAAAAGCAACTAAAACAAAATAAACAAGGTTCTTGAACTTCTGAATAACTCTGAAATCATTAATTATTGGGAAATGTGTATTATTCATAGAAAGAAAGCAAGTAATTCTCTCACTTTTCAATAATACAACAAAACTATTATTTTTATCAGTCAAATACATTTTTCAAAGGAAATTTGTTTTTGCCCCAAAACATCAAATAAGAGAAAATACACTGAAGTAACTGTCATGTAGATTCAATACATAAATAGAAAAGGAAATGATTTAGTTATAGACAACTCAAGTATAAGAATTATCTCACTTCCTTTTTATTTTTATTTTTGGGGGACTTGGGGGCCACACCTGATGACACTTAGAGGTTACTCCTGGATATGTGCTCAGAAATTGCTTCTGGTTTGGAGGATCATATGGGACTCTGGGGGATCCAACCATGGTCCGTCCTGGGTCTACCGCCTGCAAGGCAAACAGCCTACCGCTGCATCATTGCTCCAGTCCCTCACTTTCTTTTTATAAAGAAATGAAGCATCATACCAATTTAGTGTATTTCTTCTGAGAAAATACCACCAAAAACGTCACTAGTTTTCAATTAATAAAAAAATAAAAAATTGCTTTAAAAATAAACAGATGCTTATATTACTTTGGAAGTATATTTCAGACAAAATGTTTATTATCTGTATATTTATTCTCACACATTTTATATCATTGTTATCCCTTTAATTTGATTTCTTTATTCTTTTATTAAAACTAACCAGTGATTTAACAAGTTGTTCATAATAGTCATTTTAAGCCTTACAAATTCTAACAACAATCCCACCACCAGTGTGACCTTCCTTTTCACCAGTGACCCCAAATTCCCACCCATCATCCCAGCCTGTCTTTTTACAAGCACAAAGCTTTCTGTGTTAATGTTTAGGTTCACTGACCTTAGTAGATTTTGATGTAACTTTCAATATAATTTTTGTGGTACTACTGGACTAACACTGCTATAAATGTTTGAGGTGTGGTATGGTTGCTTGAACAACATTACAGGACTTAACAGATACAGGTCTTGAAGTTACGGATCTGAAAAAATTTGGTGGCTTGGCAGTTTTATATGGGTAAGTTGATGAGCTTAGTCATTGTTGTCAGAAAGTGTAGGGTGAGGCATTGGGTTATTATGATTCACTAAGAAAGGGAAATCTACCCCCAACCATCCTAAGAATGCTATAAAAGTATCAGCACTGATTGGATTACTTGGTATGTATGGAAGCTATTATTTTCTTTTGACTTATTTTTATTTCTTTATGATATTCTTATTGGTTATTTTGAACTTTGAAAAACTAATTTTTACAATTTTAAATAAAATGTCATGATTTTGTCCCTCTAAATTATTCAAATAAAAAGGAAGAAATTGAGTCTCTTAGAGAACATATTATAACACCTATTACCTAATCACAAGAAGGCAAAGGGGATAAGGAAGAATTACGGAATTAACAATGCTTAACTAGTAGTTCCCATTCTATGGAAGGCATTTATTTTTAAATAAAATTAAATAGCTCAACTACCATAAAAATGTTACCAAAGTTGAGTAACAAAATGTGAATCTGATTCATTAAGGCTGGTTGGAGTTTTAGGAGTTCAAGTGTAGAGCCATTGTCTATGCCACCTTGGTTTTACAATGACATTTTCTCTGTGCAATACTCACGTACTGGAGCTTCATTTTCTCTCAAATGGTTTATGGCTACAGGAATCAGCAGCCATGAAATTGCAGGAGGGCCCCTAATAAATACTACCACTTACCTAAGGAAAACCATTGCACACATTCTTTACAAGTTTATTTAACACCTACTGTAAAGCAAAGCATCAAACAGGACCTAATGAGACTCTTTAGTATCTTTTGTTTTGAATGGAACTATCTTTATCTGGTGGATAAAAGTTAAATATGATTTCTCAGTGAAAACTACAAGTGTTGCCTGTATGGACTCTTTCCTCTGCAATTTCTCAGTGAAATTGTGATCAAAACACACTTCTGTATTAACTCACTTGCTCTTCTATGTCAAAATACAGAATGCAAATGGCCATATTGAACAAAGATAAATAGGTTAGGTATATGCATATGTTGACCTGAAGATGTATTTGCACATTTGTTTAAATTTACTTAGTTGATATATTTTCCCAATTATCTTAAAATATACTCTAAAAATAAATATTCCATTTATGGATGAAAATAGATATTACCTGGATAGTTAATATTTTAATAAAAGAAACTCCAGATTAAAATTGATAAATCATCCAGTTCTTGAGAATCATAAATTATAAATCCCCATCTCCTGAAATAAGAAAGACTGGAAAATAGAAGAAAAATAAAAATAAAATTGCCAGCTGAGGGGATAACAGTAAAAATCTAAGTTGAGATTATGATTTTTTAGTTCCAATTAAATTAATTTTATACTATCTGAATAAAATAGAAATTATATCAAATTTTTGTTGCTCAAAGTAGATAATAGAATACTGCATATAGTAATTAAGGTAAAAATGATCTATATACAATTAATAATATTCAGTATTACATAATTGTATTTTATTTTAGTAAATGCTATAATAATTCTATGTATCCACTAAACCACAAACATCTTAAAGACTTTAAAATATGTGGTTAAAGGATTTTTCAGCTGTCACATATTTTGCCAAATACTTTAGTTTTGGGGCTTACTTCACTGTTTAGAAATGAAGAAAGTTCTATAGAAGTGCTGTCATCTACCATTCTGATGATTTTCTCTGGCTGGGCATATGTACAGTTCATGTCCATACAATCTCTGCTGTTCAAAAATTCTTGACTTGAATTTTAAAATGTTGATCTTAACAAAGATTAGAAAAACTGTGCTCAATTACTTGACCTTAAATCTGATTAGTTATCATTTTTATCTTTTTCAAATAAAAATGCATAGCAAATCATGAATGATGACATTAACAATGAATGGCAAAATAAGACGTATACAAATGTGAAACATACAGCATGCTAAGAAAATGGTGACTTCTTCACCAAAGAAAACCGATGGCATTAACTTTCCAAAAGGTCAATATTGTGAATATATGCATATCTATTTTATAATCAAAACTTAGACACCTCTACCATAAACATTTGTAGCACAACCTTTTCAGTTAGCATGTGCACAAGGGTTACATTGAAATAAACTCACAATTGTCAAGATAAAATTAATTTCCACTTGAACCAAGCTTATCTCAGTGTTGAAAATGCCCTTTGGAAGTTTAATCAGAAAAAAATTATCATGTAAAAAGTGAATTTGCATACATAAAAACATTACAATAATTTGTAATATTGTTTTAATAAATCTATGTTAGCAAGTAACCTAGCTGCACGACCTTAGGTGAGTCATTTTATTTTAAGTTCTCACATAAATGGCTAAGTTGTGAAAGTAAAATATGGCATGAACTCAATAATTACAGAAATTAAAGTACATTCATAAAATATGAAGATGTGATGAGTCGCACTTGAAGATGCTCAGTACTTATTCATCATTCTGTTTTAAAGATCATGCCTGGCAGTTCTCTGCACCAGTGTGGTGCAGGGGATTGTACTGGGATCCACTGTACTAGCCTTTTGACCTCGAAGTACATTTTAAGAATTATAGGAAATGTGTAGGGACTGGAGAGTTAATTAGAAGATAGGCTGCTTGTGCTGTAGACAGCTGACATTGGTCTACAATGGAGCAGCACAAGAATTAAAACAAGACAGGGTTTGAGCACTATCACAGTGAGGATGGTGTTTTCTTGCACTCAGCTGACCGATTTCAATCCTCAGTCTCTCATATAGTCACCTGAGTCTGCTAGAAGTAATTTCTGAGCACTGTCAAGCGTGACCCCAAAACTAAAAGAAAACAAGGCAAATATAATAGAGAAAAGAATAGGGTCAGGGGGTTCCCAGCCTCATGGACTTGAAGCCATGATTGTTTTCTGCACTGGACATTTATTGTTCATGAATTATCAACATGGGAAGAAGGTCAGATATCAGACAAATTCTTATCTAATGCTAACCAATCTTAAGGAGGCGGGGACTACATTTCATAGAGGAATGTGTGACAAAGAGGAAGTTAAGGTAGACTCTCTGACAGTTGTGACGTTTGTTTCCTCCTGGAGAGTTTGCAGATAAAAGAGTGAATACAGGACTCCCATCTGCAGGGCATTCCTGAGGATTGCCTGCATTCAGGTAATTTAGAAATTAAGAACACTTATCCTCATTTTTTGCTTCTCGCCACGAACTATCGACTATCTAGCTAAACTTATTTTTTCTTGTATGTCTTCATATTCAACATAGCCCAAACTTATGCCCTAAAAATAAATATTTGTATCTAAATACATACATGTATATTAATGATTTGTATGAGTACTATTTTTCTCTGTTATGTTAAATACATACCAAAATATTTTCTATTGTTATATTGAATTTGAAAATTTGTGGTTTGAATATTTATTTTTTAATTTTATAACACATTTTCAAACTAAATAAAATATAGACTATCCTCTTCTAGACTAATCAGATAAAATATTTCATTGATAATCTTGAATTATTGTTAAAATTTTAAAAAAGTGATGAGTATTTTACCAAAAAATCAGTCTAAAACATAGCTTAAGCTTTGGTATAACCAAGAAAAACACTGTAATGTTTCATAAATTACCAGAAAAGGAATGTTTTATACATTACAGAATTGGATGGCAACTTCCAATAATCATTTCTTTTTCTGACTTCCAGAAATCTGTGAGTTTGGTTTACTGAGATGTATAGTAAGAGAATATGCACATATTTTTCTTTGGCCCCAAACCAAGCAAACAAATATGAAAACCCAAGTGAAATAAATGTTTGTCAGAATTTGTTAAACTGTGAAATTGGATATAGTTTCATTATGAATACAGAACAAAATTTTATTTCAATTTGCCAAACTAGTCTTTATAGAACCTCATCAGAACAACATTCCTGTGGCAAGCAAAATTAGGGTGCTCGTAACAGTAAAAGCAAAGATGAATTCTGGAACTTTTCCAGTTTCAAGATTCATTTAAGAAAAATGAATCTTGGCTGTTTGAGTCATATTCTCTAATGTATAGGGCTTCTGCTCTGTATTCAAGGATAAACCCTGGTGTTTCTCACGAGACCATATTCAATATCAGGGTAAGCTTCTTACCACTGCAGTATCTTTCCTGAGCCCCAGATTAAAATGAAATCATGAATATAAAACACTGAAGATTGAGTAAACTAAAAATAATTTTACAATTAAAATAATTTAAAATTTACAGATATTATTGACATATCTAGGATCTAGTTTCACAGTAGGATAAGCAAATTAGTCTCAAAGGAATTAATTCAAGCTGTGACAAAAGTAACACTCATCATTTTATAATTTATCATTCAGTCATCTTTTGTAATTGTTAGCAAGAACAGGGGTTAGTAACAGAGGAATACATAGCTCAAATGTAATTTTCTTTAAAAATTAGGTTGGCCTCTTATGGAAAACAGTGCGTAGAGTGCTCAGTAAACTCAGAATAGAGCTGTCATATGACCCAGCAATTGCTCTCCTGGGTGTCTATCCCCAAGTTGGAAGGACATTCAACCCATTATATATATAATATATTATATATATTATTATATATTATATAATATATAATAATTATATATATAATACTTCAAGAACAAATACAATGGTCTAATAGGGTAGAAACTCCAAGCACTGTAGTTGTCAGCATTTACTGGGGAGAAGTGTTCAAAAACAAATGGAAGAGGACAACACAAAACCTCGACTATCCATTATATTATACAGAAACCAGCAACAAGGGAAACAATGGTTTAGTGTACAGGTATGCAATCAGCCTTTTATGACAAAGGCCTATAATAATGTCTTAGGGAGTTCACATAAAAATACTGGCGAAGAATTTGATTGGAAGCCAGATACTCCAGCTGCAGCATTTTCTAATAGTATGTTTTAGTGCCTTAATCTTACTAGGTACAAAATAACCTCTCAGTTTCTCTGTCCACAGGGATTCTTGGATACAAAGTGTAGACTCCCTAATTTGACACCTCGGTGCTCAGTTATACTAGATACCATGTTCAATTTGCATTATGAAAATGTCTTGATAAAAAACCCCAACACCCTTTTTCTATGGTTTATGTCCTCTATTAGGACCTGAAGCAAATGACCATTCAGACCACTAAAACAGTCAACTGTGAACCACAGACTTATATTACAGGACCTACTCATTGAACATGTTTGGGAAAATTAACATTTCCTTTCTCTCTCTTTATTTCTTCCCCCTACTTCTTTCATTTTCCCCTTTCTTCTTCCTCTTTTTCCTCATCAGTTCAATTTATGTCAAATAAAACCCACATTGATAGTTTCTCTTTAGGAAGGAACATTGATACAGAAGATGCAGCATAACAATATGACATAGGGTAGCCTCCTACATAGGTAGGTCTCATTAACACATTGTTTAGTACTCAAGACGTTAAAACTACTTGTATTCTAAACTGCTCCAGCCCTTATATAGCCCTGAAACCTTCATTTTGCAAGGCCTATCCCCATCACTGATGAAATGCCTAGAAACTGGGAAAACCTCCCAACTTCAACGCACTGACCCAATCTCTTTTATTTGATTTATTCAATTTTTTAAATTTATGTTTACTATATTTACCTACTTTTCCAGTCTCCTGTCTTATTCTCTGCTCTCCCTCTCTTTCTCAAGCTATACCTAAGATAATTACTTATCTTAATTCAACCAGTCTTTAAGAGCTTAGACCATAATGTATGTCATTATGTGGGCATGTGTACATGGAGGACTCCTGTATGAGAGCTAAACCTAAATTGTAAATAATCCATGCATATAGAGTATATAACCCCTCCTATATACTATCCCTCCTCCTTCCCTTCAGAAGTTCTACTATCCCTTCACCTCCCAATCCCAACCTGATATCCCACTTTATTAACTATCTTTACCCTCAGTTTTTAACCCATTAGGTATCAAGACCAACCTTCTGCCCCAATAAACTGTCACCCAGCTCCCAAGCAAAGGGATACCCCACATCTCATCCCCCAGCAAGAAACTACAACCAACACTCCCGCTAATTCATGCTCTGTGGCCCTCTTGACCTCCAAATGTGGACTTTGCTTGATACCAAATTCAACTCCAGAGGACCCCCAGTACAAGAACTCTATCTGAACCCCTTTTGCTGCAAATCATTGCCGAAACTCAACAAGATCAGGGTTTGTGATGAAAATGTGCCCTGGATTCCACCCCACAGAAGAATATCTCAAAAGACAATAGGGAAGCCTATATTTCCTTTATAAGTTTAAGACCTCTATAACACTATCTCTTAACCTGTTTATCTCCAAATGTAAGGTAGCCGGTCTCCTGCATCACTGTTTCTTTAATTACTTTTTTAAACTCATTTTTATTTATTTTGACTCTATATATTGTCTTGTTTTAGCTTTATTCTCCTCAACTTCATCTGTTTTTTATTTTATTTTATTTTTTATTGATTAATATTCTTTATTTTGATGAAAGTGGATTACAAATCATTTACAGTTGTATTTTAGGTACATAGTGACATTGTATCAGAGGCATTCCCACCACCAATGTTGGTACAGATACCTACAAGAAAAAGTCTTGCTCAGGATTAAAGCTCAAGTCAAAACCCGGGCAGAGAGATAATGGAGCCTGACACTCTCACCCCCAAATCCACCAGCAATATAATATAGTCATTTCTTTTTGCACAGACACACTAGAAAGGGGAAATTTTTACATATAGAAACAAGCTCTTATCTACTAGGGATAAGAGTTCACATATTTTACAATACAGGGGCACCTCCCACCTTGAACATATGTCATGTGGTCCCAACTCCATGTGATTAGACAGTTACCGTCCAACCCTGAACCCTAGATGTCAGAAATAGAACCAACACAGTTCTCTGCAACAGCTTCAGGAACCAAACTCCCTCTGAGACATTCTTTATGCTGCTCTGACACCAACACGCACCAGTTTTGATAAGACATCCTGACAATGAGCAAATGGCAACAACTTGATCTAAGACAGTGCTTCTCAATTATTTTCTGTAATGCCCCCTTAGAAAAGAGAAAACATTTTCGTGACCCCCACGTGACTGTACATAGTATCTTTATTTAAAATACTTTAACCTGCAACACAAAAATATATAAAATAATTTGAGCTGATTTTTTAATCAGAGGTGATGTCTGGATTAATGACTACAATGAGCATGTTTTGCAATGCATAGCTTTTTGAAGAGGGGTTTGAAGCAGGACACAGCAACTCTCAGCTCCAGAGACATATAGAGACATAAATTCGGGGCTTAGCTTGTTATGACAGTGTTTGCCAAGGTCAAAAGCACCCCCCTTTACAGAGCCTCACACCCCCTCCCCGGGAGGCATGCCCCACTTTTGAGAAACACTGGTCTAAGAGCAGGTTGTCTTCTCTCACCACCTAACAATAAGATGAAATCAGAATACTTGTTATTCTTTGATCAGTGTGAAAGCCAAGATAGATAACTTCAGGAGACTGACTGTGACAACTATGACTGACAGAGACTATCCTGGGACCAATGAAAAAGAAAAACAAAAACAAACAAACAAAGTAGTTTGGTTTTGGCCTATCACCTGTACAACAACCAAGATCTCTAATTCCAGAGGCCTGATTGAGACAACTGCAGCTGAGCAGAACTTCTGGAAATATAATGAAAAACTCTACCCTAGGCTTCGCCCTAGGATCGGTACAAAAACAAAGACCACCAACTACAGAAGACTGATTAAAACAACAGTAATGGAACAGAACTTCTAGAACCGTAAAGGAAGACTCCACCCTACGCTCCATCAATCTCTAGTTACAAAGGCCTTATTTTATCATCCATGACTGAGCAGAAAGTTCCCAGACATCACAAAAGGACCTAGGGGAGAGAATAAAAGCATGTACAAATCCTGTGATTATTCCCATGACGGTATACTTCAAGGATGGAGAAACTCTGTGCCTATGAAAAAAAGCACAAATTAATTTTTTTGTTATTGTTGTTGCTTGTTTTTGTTGTTGATGTTGCTGTTTGTTTGTTTTGAGCTTTGTCTTGTTTTTATCTCAGGACCATCGTTATTGTTTGTTTTTTGTCTTTATTGCTGTGGTGCTGAATGCTGTGGTGCTTTTGGGCTTTTTGTTTGTTTGTTTTTGTTTTATTTTTATTTTTTACTTTTTTTGTATTCTTGTTATGTTTTTCTTCCTTTTCTCCTTTCTTCTCTTAAATTGATATTTATAACCTCTAGAAGGACTCCTCCCATTTTTTGCTTGTTTGATTTTTGTCTCCCCCACCTTTTTTTCTTTTTTTCTTCTAACTGAACCACATAACTTGAAGAACCTTGTTCTATCTCACAAATTGGAGGAGAAATAAGGGAGTGTACTAAGTCATATGAACATCAAGCATAAATAAAAAATGTTCAGACTTAAACACCAAATAAAAACCCAACAGCAACAGAATCGACACCCAACCTACAAGCTAGATACAGAGGGGACCACTTATACTAGCAGCAGGGGGCAAAAGAGGGGGATATGGGATATATGCTGGGAACAAGAGTGGAGGAAGGACATCATTGGTAGTGAGAAAAACCCTGATTCAATGTCATTATGTACCTAAAATATTACTTTGAAAGATTTTTAATCCACTGTGGTAAAAATAAAAGTAAAAATTTCTCAAAAAATATCCATGGGCATTCTGAATCATATTTAGAGGCAAGAACACTAATTTTACAATGAATTTTGTGACTAAACTCAGAAACAAGATATAATGAATGAGCACATTCAACTTTAATTTCCTGCTTTGTTCATTTAAAAATATGTTCTGATTTTTGTGGTCGATAGACAATACACACATGATAAATACCATATCATTTACTGCTTGTCAGTATATTTTTCCCTTGGCTATTGATGTTATCTTCATGGTCAATAAACATTTGTGTACAATTTCTATAAAGAAAAAATTGGGTTGGCTTTGCTGGTAAAAGTGTGCACTTTTTAGTTGACACTTTTATTTTTATTTTTCTAAATTTTATTAGAATTCACATTATGTGTCTCATTTTTCTGTGATTTTCCGAAGTGCAAAGGACTTGTTATCTCTATCTTTTTATTTCTTCTCAACACAAAGAATCTTACTTGGCATAGTAAGGTGTTTAATAAGTGCTTGACAAAGGCATTAATGAGTGAAGCAATCAGTGAGTGCACAGTAACACTTAGATGCTGACAGCATCAATTAAATCATTCTAATGCTATTGTTGCATTCATTTATTCCACAAACATTGATAGAGAGCTAACTCTAAGCAGAATAAATGAATCCATAGATCTCTGTTTACGATATCCGTGAGAGTAAATAGGAGAGGTGATGAAATCAGTGGCCCTGGTGCACAAAGCCTCAAGCAAAAACTCTGCAGCCAAGAGATGTGAGGTTATTAGTGGCTTCTTTAAAGAAAAAGAACTCGCTAGGATGACCTTGATTGCTTATCCTTACTGGTTACCAGTTTCCCCACTTGTAATATGAAGGATTGCCTTAATGATCTTTAAATCCACTGCACA
>PVKC010039156.1:0-12620 GCA_004027635.1 Crocidura indochinensis | reverse complement strand
AAGAAGAATATCAAATACTGAACTATTTATAATGTTTTATACTATGATTACGCCTTTTTATTTCCAAGTTTTTATCTATGCATATATCAGTAATAGCAATACCTCTGTTGATTTTTTCCTACCCAATTAAAGATGACTTGTAATTTAAATGTATTTAAATGATTTTTTAATTTGTATGAATGCTCTTTAATTTGTCACATCTGGCTTAAATATCAAGTCATTTAAATGGTGCTCTGTTGGAGAGTAGAAAGGACTTCAATGATTGCACTAATGTTGAACACCAAGTTTGAGCAAAAAATCTTCCAATATTTTTCTAAATTTCTCTAACTCATGGTAGTTCTTTCCTACAACTCATCTGATGATATACTCAACTAGATCCACTACAGTATCTGTGTACATTGGTCATCTGTGTGTTTTGTCAAAATTAATCAGACCATAAGCATATATAGTTATATATAAAATATATAAATAATATAAATAAAATAATATTAAAATATAAATGTAAAATATATATTTGATTTTTAGGTCACACCCAGCAACACTCAAGGATTACTTTTGGCTCTGCTCTCAGAAATTAGTCCTGGAAAGTTCGGGGACCATATGGGATGCTGGGGATCAAATCCAGGTTGGAAGCATGCAAGGCAAATGACCTTACCTGTTGTGCTATTGCTCCAGCCGCCCTGAGCATATTTTAAACTATTATGTAATGAATAAATAATAACTTTGTACTCCACAGGGTTCATTCTGGTTTGAGTTATGCACTAAGCATTTAGTAGATTTTTAACCTGTCTTTTCAATTTCATTTTCACTTCCCATTCCTCATTCTTCTCTTATTCCCTTCAGTAAAAAGCCTTATGCTTTTGTTTTTGGGCCATACCTGGCAGCACTGGGGCATTACTCCTGGCTTTGTACTCAGAAATCACTCTTGACATCCTAGGGAGACCATGTGGGATGCCTGAGATCATACCCAGGTTTGCATGTTCAAGGCAAATGCCTTATCCCTTGAGTTATTGCTCTAAAACATCTTTAGTTGTGCTAGCTCCTTACCTATATATTTAAACATATTTAAATCTATCAGATCTCCAAATTCTCTAGACTACTATAGTTTATGACTTTGCTATTGTCTTGCTGAAAATCCAAGGGACTCATGCATGACCTTGTGCTAAGTACTATTACTACCGCCCTGGAAGGTATCTGATCCTCTTTGAAAGTGTATATTAAGTTATGTGGCAATGAAGACATATTTTTTAATAGGAACCAACAGTGCTGGGTCAGCACTCCTAACAGAAATATTCAACATGGTGCTGTAGGCTTGATGATTTAGGGATTCATAACTATGTTCAGGTGCTGTGATGTTTGAGGCCTTCAGGATCAAACTCAGTTGTCTTCGGGTTTTACTAGGATTACACTTGGTGATACTCGGTGAGGGGCATGTGGTGATGGAAATTATATTAGGACTTTACACATGCTACACTTATGTTCCAATTCTTTGATAATGTATACAGCTCAGAATATAGCTCTTTAATATCCAGTATCAAAGAGTGTGTAAGTACAGGTTCATGGAATACTAGAGAGATAGCCTTGAGAAAAATGACATCAAATTGGATCTTGACGTGATGTTGGACAATAGGAAATTATAGGCAAAGAGAGCAACTACAGGGTTTTAGGGCTATGATATCTGCTCTTCAATTCAGAGGATAAGACCTAATCATTTTAACTTCCAGAAGTAGTGAATAGATGATAGAAATAAAAGCTTGCCCAATAAAGTACAAGAAATCTCATGGAGAAAACCTTATCAGTCTTCCTGCTTGGTTTTCCTGAGAGACCATGTGTGTGAAAGTGCCTGATGGAAGTGGGAGCATGAGATGCATGATAATGAAGATGTGCTCACTCAGAATATTGTAGATCACTTTTATTACTCTGCTTGGAAAGTGCAATAATCCTCCATATAATTACCACCATCCACAAAAGGGTGAAAGATGGTATAGTGTTACCCCTGCTCAAAGCCAAATGCAAATCTTACCTGGATGGGTGAGACCCCCCCATGTAGTTGGTAATTAAGAGTTGCCTGAGGGGATGCGGGAGATGCAGCAAGGAAGATGAGTAACAGGATGGATGCATAGATGCTGCTTAGCTTAGAGGCCATGGAAGGAATATGCACATGGCGGTTAGGGCCTTATAATAAAGATAAATCTTCATCTGACTGCTGTGAATCATTTCTTCACCATCACCCTGCACGACAGACGCACCAGGCCATAGGGACTACAGGCTCCAGTCTGGTCAAGAAAAGCCTCACCATCCATTCATCATTCCACCATACAATACTGGGGCTATATAATTAATAATGAATTCAATACTACAACTGGTAGAAACCAATCTCTAGGGCAAAAAGAAGTAAACCCAAGGGGACAGGGCAATATACAGCAGGCAAGGCTCTTGTCTTGCACAAAGTCACCCCAGGTTCAATTCCTGGCACCATATCTGAGCACCACTGGGCGTGATTCTTAAAAAGTGGAGAGTAAGGACTGAGCACCATTGAATATGCCTCCATCCAAATGAGCAAAACAAAAATACAACAGCAAGCAACAGAACCCCTTGTTTAAGGCTAATATTATGTTCATCATTTTATTCTCTAACCACTCAACTTCAAGGAATAGTGAGGGAAGTAGGTCAGGTTTTAGAGGTGAAGAACCATAATGCACACTTTAGGCACAAATGGGGATTGGAACTGATCATAAAGCAAAAGATCAGAAAGGAACATTAGCCCTCCCTCTGGATCATATTCATTCTCCCTCTTTCATGCAAACACATACAACACTGGCAATATTGTGATTAATTATGTATTCTAATATTATCTTTACTTCCACCATTCTGTTATCATGGCAATAGAAATAAAGAAGAATTACAATTCTGAAATCACAGGTGTATAGGTATGAAGTAATCCGTCCCCAAGAGAGGTTCGCTAATGGAGGTAGGGAGGACGAGGTCTCCCCCCTCCAGCTCGGAGAACGCGTCTACCACCCAGTAACCAGCGGTTCTGAGGTGAATCGGCGAGTGAACAGCTCACGGAGAGTCAGACTTGTGGAAATATCAGCTTTATTCGGTGGAAATAACTGAGGTCCAATGACCCAGCGTCAGTTCCAACCCATAAGCCCCCCAGCCTTCCACAGACTTCTCTTTTATCCATTAGAGTCAGGTACTACCCTAGGGTAGGGGCAGAAAGCCAGGCCATACCCTAGAGTAGGGTCCAATCACTGATCAGGGTAGGATCAGGGTGGGTCCAGAAATGTTTATACATAAAAATTCCAAATCATGATAAGATTAGAAATGTTTACATATGCAACATATAAGCATGAAAATCTTCAGGCAACTATTGTTAAAAAAATGAAATTTTGAAGAAAAAAAAAGCCACAAGGCTGTAGATACTTCCCAATACTTTCTAGGTAGTCTGGTCATGGGCTATACCTCTGTAGAGTTTATAAAGGTGAGGTTGGGATAGGTTCCCATTTCTTCATGAAGTACAACAGATATACACCACACCCTCCACAGAAATATCTCCACAGAAATCAGATAATATGAGCAGCTAAATCTTTTCACTTGATATTGGACAGTAGGTATGAAAACTCTATATCTCTCCTTATGAAATGGGATTGAACATGCCCCCATTCATACAATACTCTACCAAATAATTTAGTAGCCCCACTCACCTCTGCCATTTTCCCAGCAGAAAAATATCCTGGGTCTTCCACCAAACTCCAAAAGAAAATAATGGCTGCTGATACTTCCCAGGTAATCTTGTCCAGACTGATATCTCTGTTGCATTCTTAGTAGGAGGTGGAGGAAGTAGACTTTCCTTACTGAATGAACAACAGCAACTCAATACCACCCCCTATATCCTCTGACAGAAATGTTTTAACTCCACATCTTAACCTTAAAAAACTTCCAAGCTATCTAAATTGCTTTGAATCTATAATTCCTGGATGGACACTTATCTTATAATAGTGCTATCCCAGTAGTATCACTGAAAATCTGATGATAAATTCACTTAGTAATCTATAAAACTCATTGAACCTAAACAAAAACACAGAAGACTCAACTAGCACCAACCACAGCCCAACAATTCCTTAGACACTAACTTGCTAATAATGGCTTTCAATCTTGTTTATTTTTTCGAAGAACCAATCATGGCTTCATTGATCTTTTGGATTTTTTGTTGGGTTTTGAGTTCTTTAATTTCTGCTTTAAGTTTCATTATTTCCTTCCTCTTGCCTGCTTTTGGCTCATTTTGTTGATCATTTTCCAATTTATTAAAATGTGCCATTAAATTATCAACGTAGACCTTTATTCCTTTATGATTAATGCTTGCAAAGTTATAAATTTTTCCCCTTAGTGCCACTTTTTCTATGTCCCACAAATTCTGATAATTCATGTCATTATTCTCATTTGAATCCAGGAAAATTTTGTTATCATCTTTGACCCACTGATTGTTTAATAGTGAGCTGTTTAATTTTTGGTGTTAAAGTTATTTCTTCATTTCTGTTTGTAATTTACTTCTACTTCTAGTACATCATGATCTGAGAAGATAGTTGATCAATTTCTATCCTCTTGATTTAATGAAGGTATATTTTATGTTTTGGCATGTGGTTTATCTTGGAGAATATTCCAGATACCTTGGAGAAGAAGGTGTATTCAGCTTTGTAGGGTAAAAAGCTCTACATGTCTACTAAGTAGGCTCTTCCATTTCCTCCTAAAAAGCCAGTATGTCACTTTTGATTGATCTATCAAGAGGTCACAGAACAGTGTGGAGAACTCCCACTAATATTCAGATCATTATTCAAGTCTTTTAAATAGTTTAAAGTATTTTGCTTATTTTTTATCAGGTACTTGCATATTTAGGAGTGCCATTTTTTCCTGATGTACATATATCTTGATTATTAATAAATGCCCAATTCTGTCTCTTAAAGCCCTTTAAAACCAGAAATCTATGTTGTCTTATATTAATATGGACATCCCATGGAATCCCAGCCATTTTGAAGGGGAGTCATTTTTTTGAGTAATCTTCCAACCATTGAGTTGAGCCTATGTTTTCTCTAATTATTCAAATGTTTTTCCGCAAGCATCAAAATGTTGGGGTCAATTTTCTGATGCATTTTGGCACTCTGTGTCTCTAGCTTAGTCTACTGACATTGAAAGAGATTTAGTGCCATCATTTTAGAAGTTTGGTGGTGTTTGTGGTTTTGAGGCTGTAAAGTCCATTCTGAAGATGCTTGTGTTCTCTTGTGAACATATAGTTTTTTAATCCCCCTTACATCTTTTTAAATTAGTTTCAATAAGAACTATCATGCTTCACACAATTAGAAAGACAATACTTAAAAAAGTTAGAAGAGATATAAGGTAGGTGGCTGGGGATGGGAGCTAGGAGAAAAGTGTAATATACTTAAATTCAACTAATCTTGGTTCCATCCTCAATATCATAACAGGATTGTTAATAACTCCAGACACAAAACTAGCCCAAACCTACCTCCAAAAAGAAAATCACACACACAATTAGCTGATTAGTTAGCTGATTAATTGATTAGCTGATAAATACTAATACAAAACAAAAAGCAAAATAAGTGATATGAGCAACAACAAACATAAAAGTGGAGGAAGCAAAGGCCAGTCAGTAAAGTCAAATAATGATGCAAATTTCAGAGCATAAGAGACAATTTTATATACAGTAAGTTTGATTCAACTCTCATTTTCCACAAAATAAAAGTACTGAACAAATATCTCTTAAAAAAGTTTTAAAAATTACCATGCAGAAGAGTATACATGCAAAGGAAGATAGGAACATATGGAGGAAATTCCAAGATCTATAAAACAACCAGAAAATGGAAGGAATATTTGTAATATGCAATTCACATATATCAACAATCACCCAAATGTGAATTCAAATTCACTAATTAAAGGACACAGAATAAAGAGATTTATTTTTTAAAGCAAGATCCATCAATGCAATACATACTAGTGTCTCATATTAGATATAAAGTCAAACATGAGCTCAGAGTAAGCTGGAGCAAACTAATAATGAAGTATAGGAACAATTATTCTCATTTCTAATATGTTAGACCTCCAATCATAAAAGTTATGAGACAAAAATGTTATATTGCTCCTGGGATCAATTTATTCAGAAAATGATTATCAATATGTATGCATCCAACCTGGAAGCACCCACATTTGTAAATTAATTATTTTATGCCAGTAATTTTTAATAGCAGAAATAATTATTACCCACAGGAATGGATTGATACAAGCATAATAATTTTATAGAATCTTAGTTCATCATTTAAAATGAAGAGAATTAAAAAATAACAAGAAGCAACCAGTAAGAACTAATAGATATAAATGAACGTTTCCCTCCACCAAAAAAGTGAAAGTACATGTTATCAAGTACACATGGAACCTTATTAAGGATAATATTGAGGTACAAATTTACATAAATGGGTGGAAATTGAAATCATATAATGTACCCTTTCTTTCACTATAGAATGAAACTGAAAATCGATAATAGCAAAGAGAAAAATATCAAACAAGAGGATTCTGAACAAATACTTTTGAATAAATTAGTGGTATTTAATGAATTGGAAAGAGAAATAAAATTTACTTGGAAACAAAACACTACAAAGAGACAAGTCATCAGATTTAACGGGATGCAGAAGGAGTGTTACAAAAAAGGAAGTTCATCAGACATAAGTGCATGTCAATAAGCAAGAAAAGTCTCAAATATACAATTTAACATTATAGCTAAAGGAACTAGAAAAGAAATAATTAGAAAACAGACACATTCAGCAAAAGAAATAAAATGATAAAATTAAAATAAAAATGAAACAAACCAAAAATCTAACAAACCAATGAGATTAAGTTGGTAATTTAAGACTCAATAAGGAAAAGAACAAAAACTGATAAAATAAATCATAAATGCAAAAAAAATTAAATCTGATAACTGCAGAAAAACAATCAGACTAGATTATTATGAACAGTCATTTACTTTTTAATTTTATTGAGCAACCAAGGAAAAATTAACATATTTTTTACTCCTAGACCTTGAACTGAATAAACACTGAAAGTAGGATGTTTTTAATAGAGGCCAATCAAAAACACATAAAGTTTATAAATCAACCTTTATCAGTGAATTCTATAAAAATTTAAGAAAGAACTAATACTTTTCAGATTTTCCCAAAATTTTCAGTTGGGAGTAATGCTTCAACATAAATGATTGGCTTATGATCATATCACTAGCATTGTAAAGCATTTGGCAAGATTCAACATCATTTATGATTAAAAATTACCTTAATAATTTGACTTTTAAGAAATATAATTTAATAAAATGAAGACCATACCTTTCATAAAAATAAACAGATCTATAACTGGCAAATTCAATATTTAAAAGCTAAAAGCGTTTCCTTTGATATCTAGACCAGGAAAAGAGTGTTCTTTTTTTTCAAGACTACACCCAGAGCAGGTGTTACTGATTTTACATACATATATATTTATATATACATATATATGGTATGATACTATACATATATAAACCTACATATGTTTATTTATTTATTTATTTATTTTGGTTTTTTGGACCACACCGTTTGATGCTCAGGGATTACTCCTGGCTAAGTGCTCAGAAATTGCCCCTGGCTTGGGGGGACCATATGGAACGCTGGAGGATGGAACCGCAGTCATGATCTTTCCTTGGCTAGCGCTTGCAAGGCAGACACCTTACCTCTAGCCCCACCTCACTGGCCCCTACATATGTTTATTCTATTTTGATACATAACCCATAATTTGAATCTAAGAAAAATTAAGAAAATATTTCCAATTACAAGTACATCAAAAGAATATGATACATAGGGATAAACCTAACAAAGGGAGTAAAAAAACCTATACACTGAAAACTATGCCAATGGTAGTTAAGGTATTTGCCTTAAATACTGCCATCTCCAAATTCCTCAACAGCACTGTGCATAGATCCCTGACTATTGTCAAGAATAAAACAATAAAAATGTGTTAAGTAGTGGAAGTTCTAGAATTTATGCCCAAGAAATTTACTTGAAGGAAGTTGGTTGAAAATGACCCTGATTCATTGTCACCATGAAAGATTTGTTATTCACTTTTCGGTCACAATAAAAGTTATTATTAAAAAGAAAGAAAGTTGTCACTGAGATACGTGCCAAAAAGATGAATTTGAAGAATAAGCTATTTGTTTCTGACTGCTAAAACCTCTGTACTCTATAATTTGAATCATCTACTTGAATCATATAGTCATTTGGATAGAGGTGAGGTTTGATACCAAAAATCTGAAAAATCTCTACAGTTAATATTTTTTTTTGGGGGGGTCACACCCAGCAGTGCTTAGGGGTTCTTCCTGGCTCTAAGCTCAGAAATCTCTCCTGGCAGGCTCAGCGGACGATATGGGATGCCAGGATTCGAACCACCATTTTGTGCATGCAAGACAAATGCCCTACCTCCATGCTATCTCTCTGAACCTACAGTTTATATCTTAATGGTAATAAGTTTATAAAAATGAGTTGTTATCTAAGTCCCAAGATTATATCTCATGACTATATTCAAATAGAATCAAAGCAGATAAGCCTCCTATAGAAGTATCTTGTGCTGGTTGTTATAGAATATGGGATAGCTCTGACCAGTCAATACTTGGATCTTCCCTTCTCATTCTCCAAATCTATTGGAAATTAAATTTTCTTGACCTTTTTTGCTCACTTTGAAATACTTTACTTGAAATAAAGTCTTCTTCCTTTACTCCACACTTTTTTTTTCTCAGAGCTTTTTAGTTCACATTGAATTAGAAATATATCACATATCCTACACTCTAGGATCTTTATCAAATAAATAATTAAAATTTGTTACATGAGTAATATGATTACATTACAAAATGCCTGTACAATTAGAAAAACATAATCCTAAATTACAAGACAACTTTGGCTGTGTTCTTGCAAAAATAAATAAATAAATAAAGGTAAAGGATTTTTGTCATTCTGAAAAGGATATAAAATAAATAAATAAATAAATAAATAAATAAAGGTGAAGGATTTTTGTCATAAAAGAATATGACATTCTTTTAGATGTCTGTACCAAACATATCAAAGATTCCAAGAGACAGTATCGAAGTATGATTAGCCTTGTTTAATAAAGTGTTTCCAAAATGTCTAGAATACATTTATACATAGCAGTTATGATTTGACAATTTTATTTTATAGAACAATTTCTGTGTGGTGACTATATTTTTGCTATCTACACTATTAAGTATTGTAATAGCTACCTATATAGTAAACTTTGAGTAATGAAACTAAGATAATAAAATTATGTTTGTTTGTTCTGTTTGTTTATTTTTGGGACCACACCCGATGACACTCAGGGGTTACACCTGGCTATGGCTTGTGGGACAATAAGGGAGGCCGGGATTTGAATCACTGTTCATCCTGTATCTATTGCATGCAAGACACACATATCACACCAGCACCAGAAAATAAATATTTTTGTGCATTTTAAAAATAAACTTAAATTTAAATAGTCACAACATTGGAAAACATTCCTTAATAGTACTGGTTTATTGCAAATATTAAACATGTAAGAAAACTATAGCATGAGATCATATTATTTTTAGCAAATGGAAAAAATTAAGGTCAAATGATGAAGTGACTTTGTTCCAAGTAACCAGTTAGTGCGAAAAGTAGGAAGATTTCAACCCAGATTGGGTTGAATTTTGTTCTAAATCCCATGTCCCTTCTGTTATCCTTCTTCTGCCTCCAAGCTGTTATACCATTAATACGAATTGATAACAATCTGTTTTTATTTTTATCCTTGGCTATCTCTGTGTATATAACTGAGAGCTTTGTTACCTATTTTCTTTTTAAGATAAAATTTGGGAGTGAATGGATTACTCCCACCTGTGCTGATGAAAATGCAGTGCTAGGGATTAAACTCATTCAAGGAAATTTTATAACTCTTAATATTTTATAGATAGTTTTTAAAATTAATTTTTACAGAATTAGTCAGTGGGTTCACTTTATTGATTAAGAACATGAAACCAAAGAAAGTATAATGAAATGAAGTCTGTTATATTGATAGTTAAAGCTAATAAGAAATTATAAAGTAGAAACAAATTTGATAATTACTAAAAATGTCCATGCAATAAAAATCATGTACTTTTTGTTGACTTTTTGCAAATTGTTTGTAATGCAATATCACAACTTTCACAAAGGAAGTAATAATGTGTTATTATCGTATCAATATTGCATTAAATCTTTAAAACATAAATCAAAAGAGATACATTATTTATGTAAATTTTTAAATTGGTTGACCAAGCTTTTATGTGAAGTATTTATAAAACATTTCAATTAGAATGACTTTACTTTTTAGGAAGGATTTGCATGGCAAAATGAAGTGAAAACTGTAAGCTAATTATGTGGTAAATTCAATTAGTGTAGTCACCTAATCTAAATTATTCAGGCTCATTGTAACTCTAAGGAAGCAAGTCCATCCTGCCCAGGACTCAGCCATGTGTAAGTAGATATTTAATAAATCTAATTCTGCTAGAGGTAATAAACAACACTGATTATTTCCTTCCTATTCTAACTGCATTATTTGCATGTATGGGAATATGAAGCATCAAATATTTTATAGTGGTTTTTTACTTTGCTTTGTACTGTTTGGGGACTATTTTTGGCTGTTCTTAAGACTTCTTCCTACTTCTGCACTCAAGGATCAGGCTTAGCTGGTCTTGAAAAAGAATATGTTATGCTGGAGATTAAACCTGAATTGACTGTATGCAAGCAAGCACACTACCCCACTGTGCTTCCATCGTTCAGGTCCTACTAGTGGATTTATTTTGGGAAAATACAAAAAAAGAACAAAGCAAGACAAAAAAGAACAAAAACAAATCTGAGAACTCCAATATTATGTGTTCTAATTTTCAAATGCATGTGATTTATTCATTTGTCTTCTTGGTGTGCATCAATCTTAAATACATGTAAATTGACTACAAATAAAAATTCATAAAATATTTATATTCAGTTATTGAGATATAGATCAAGGGAAACAGAAGAAATAACAGTACTTTTACTCCTGTTTGACATTTGAATTGACAAATATGATAGCTTACAGGCCATGGGGTAAACTTCTTAGCACAGTAAGTAGGGCTTGCAGCTAACCCATGTTTGATCCCATGAACCCCATATTATCCCGTACAGCCTACCAGGAGTAATTTCTGAGTGCAAAAGCAGGAGTAACCCTGAGAACTGCAAGGTATGGCCCCCAAAACAAGCAAACAATTAAGAAAAAGAAAGAAAAACTACAGGGCAGTCTTGTTTAGTTTCCTTACAGTTGACTTATATCAACTTGAGATCATCTCATACTATATTTTGGAACAATCTTGAGTTGAACATAAAAGAAATATTTTATACTAATTTCTAGGCTGTTAACCTTAACTTCCTTCTTTTTGGGAACCATAGTTAATTCAGCATAATATTCTGTATCTAATTTATTCCTGTCTTAAAATATTTGGGGGTCACATAAAATAACATAATTTCTAATGGTCAGGAACTAGGTATTTTATAGAGCCATTATGCAGCTTATATATGAATATTAATAATTTTGTTACTGGTGGCAATTAATATGGTGGTTATATTACTACAAACGGTACCAAAACTATTGATAAGTTCCATGATAAGAGATCAAGTCATAATGCTGGAGGTCGCAATGCAGGTAGTGTTAATAATGGTAAAAACAATAATTGTATTAATATGAGTATACTTAGAATAATTGTTAATGTAACTCAGTACTCTATACATAACAGTACAAACCTTTACCACGGTAACAGAGGGCAGAACATAGTGTCCTATCTATATTGCCAACTTGCTGATCAGTCTAGAGATGCATCTAGGATAATTAGAGATAAAGATCCACACCTGTAGGGGAGTAGGATTTATATATAGAAACTATGGTGATACAAACTCCCTATGGTTACACTTGACTTATGTAAAAGTCAAATTCATGTGTCCTGTGAATAAATATTTATGTAAAAAAAACTCTGTAATTGATAAAAAGTCCATAACTCTCACATGGTATGAAATTTGAGCTAAAGAAAAGATGTGTCCTGCTTTAATGATCTCCATAGCCTTTTCTCTACAATTATATTTTTCCGAGTAGGGACCAAGAAGACTCTCATCTCCAAGGCATTTATTTGAGTGATTTATGGAGTCACTATATACCTATTTTTGACAAATGAATGATATGCTGCATATACAGTTACATGGTAGATTAGAACATTTTGGTCACTGTAAAATGCTTTCTCTCGGAAAAAAATTCTCCTAAGAACTTGACCTCTCAAGGGGCATGAAGATTTCTTCATGAAAGGAATTCAGCAGTACAATTATGTTCTGCTCCAGTTACTAGAGGAACTTGTGTATTCCACCTAATGCAAATAGTTCTCTGGATCTAAAGGGAGCAGACATCTGGGAGACAGGTTGTGAATTTTGACAATTAGATTCAACAGTTAGTTGGGAAAATGACGAATAGGAAACCAGGACTCCAACAGCAACGGGACCTGCTTTGGACACTAT
>PVKC010039155.1:0-12606 GCA_004027635.1 Crocidura indochinensis | reverse complement strand
TGGGTCAGAGTTCACCTCCACAAACTGGCCTGGAAGGCAGGATGAGGGAATTCTAGGATGGGGTCCCAACAGCTGCCATGTCCTGGCTCTTTGCTCCTGCCATATGGGGCCATGCTGGGCTAGCAGAGGTGAGGACAGAGCCTGGCTGCCCCTGAGAGACAGAGAAATCCTTTTTTTCCTTTGCTTGATGCTAACCAGATGACACTTCCTAAGTCACAGCAGGCGCCCATACCGGGTGGTGTGGGCAGGTGACTCAGTTCCTCTGACCAGGAAGCTTGGATTTGGTGCCCCTGAACTCAAGACAATGGAGGCAAGTTTCCCACGCCTGAGAGTTAAAGTAAGCACAGCTGATGATGGCTGACCTGTGTTGGGATCCCACTGGGCTGGATGAGAGTAAAAGGGACAGAGGGCAAGAGGACAGGCAGGCAGACAGATAGGCATCAAAGCAGGCAGACAGAAGGGCAGGTTCTGCATGCAGGAGGCCCAGGAACACCCCAGTACTGCCTGGGCAGGAGCACTTCAGGAATGAGCCCAAACACCAGTTGCAGCCCCCACCCCCTGGTACCACAGGAGCGGCCTAAATCAGCACTGAAGTCTACTCCTGTGCCCATCCTCACACTCAGTGCCTTACCCAGCTCCAGCAGAGAAGCCCTCCTCATCTGGGTCTGACCCTCATATTCACTTGCCAGGCAGGGGCTATGTGCCCGGCTGCTCCTTGCACCGTCTGCCAGCCAGGGTTAGGTGAAAGCACTGCAGGGACCACTTCCTTGCACAGTTCTGACCCAAGCTCCATCCCGGCACCTCATAGGCTTCTCGAGCACTGCCAGGAAGGACCCCTGGACACAAAGCCGGAAGTAAGTCCTGAGCGTTGCAGGGACAGTCAGGCTTATTTTGGAGGGAGGCTCTGAGCAGCTGCCGTGCTCAGGCTTACCTGGAGGCTAAGATGGGGGCAACTGGGCAGGGGCAGAGGAGATAGCACAGCAGAAAGGTGCTGTTCTTGTAACCATCCAACCCAGGTTTGATCTCCGACATCCCATATGGTCCCCTGACCACTGTCAGGAGAGATTCTTGAGCGCAGAGTCAGGAGTAACCCCCGGGCACTGCCGGTGAGGTTCATAAACAAGCAAAGACAGATACAACACATTCCCAGGGGTCCCGGCAGGCTAAGATGGGGCAGGCTTCTGGGGTTCCTACCAGGAAGATGGGGCAGGCTTCCAGGGGGCCATGGCAGGTGAGAGAGACAGGCATGTTCTCATTCTCTTGTATGTGATAAGGAATTATCAGCATGTGTCCAAGCAGATCCAAGCCTGGAGGCCAACTCCCCCCACCCACCGCCGACACCTCCGCCAACTGCCCTCGGCAGATCACAGGCTGACACCTCCCAACACCCCACTGTCCCACTAAGACAAGTCTGATGCCCAGGAAATAAAAGAGAAGCAGTTGAAGATGTGGAATGTACATCTGTTCCAGAGACGCAGTCATCATCTGAAATGCTCTGATTTACAGAAACCAAACCAATAAACAAGAAAAGGGAGAAAGAGCTAAAAAGCCCATTTTTTAAAAAGTCATAGCAAATAATTTCTTACTTTATTGAATAAAGAATTTAAAGATTCTGAATTAGTACAAACCTGAACATTCGTAAATGGCGATTTCAATAAAAAGAAGTTTATCAGTACTAAAAACAAGGCACCAGAAATATTTCTCCAAACAGGCCGGTCTGGAGGTCAGAAACCCAACCTCCCCCAGCGTCCTAGGACAAATTCTCATGCGGAGAGGCCAGGACAGCACAGGGATAGGCCAGTCCACGAGAGGGGTGGACAGTGGCAGATAGCACTTGCCCCAGGCCAAAGCCAGGCAGACCAAGGGGCCATGGCCAAAAGCACAGAAACTCAGATTCTCAACTCCAACTGCAACCAAAATGGTGACCCTTTTCTCCATGAAGAGTCTGTTCTAGAATCATCTCTTGGTAGTATTTCAGAAGGTAAGAGGAACTAGCAAACCTTGAAGGCACAGGAACTGGCATCAAAGTGTCACATAGCCACATGACAGACATATGGCCATGTATTGTATGTTCATGTTACATGATAGGTATGGGAAACATGTACTGTGATATTACATGACAGGTGGGGGAAATGTACTGTGTGATAATGCATGATAATGACAGGTGCAGGGATCATTCGATCATATTACACAACAGGTATGGAGTCATGTACCATGTGATCATGCATGGGTAGAGATAGGTATGGGGACCACGTAGTGTGAACATACATGCTAGAGTTAGGTACAGGGGCATGTAGTATAAGATAATACATAATAAGTTCAGGGCCATGTAGTGTGCTCATACATGAGAGACATGTGCAGGGGCCAAGTACCATATCCTACTCATAGTAGAGAAAGGGTTAGGGGCCATGTAGTGATGGCGATACACGACAGATGCAGGGGTTCTGTACTGTGATTATGTTTCATGACAGGTGAGGTGCATAGGTCATGTAAGCATACATGATCAAGGCAGATGCAGGAATCATGTGTGTGATTCATAAGATAGGGACAGATGTTATGTGATCATACATAGGCACAGGGTGTGTACCATGTTATCATACATGGGACACATGTCACACAGTATATTAACATATGTGACAGGGAAGGCACAGTGCCATGCATCATGCATGGTAGATAGCCATGAGGGCATGTACCATTACTATGTAATCATGCATGATAGGCACATGGGTCAGATTGCATGTGATCATGACCAGGTAGGCATGAGGGCATTACCATGTTATCATACATGTAGATAGGTGTGAGGGCACATACCATGTGAGCATGCATGATACATATCGGTCACGTTACATGTGATCATAAACGACGGGCAAGGTTCATGGACTAGAGATACATGATAAAAATGGGTTCAGGGCCCTGTAAGCACACATATTGCACAATGGGTATAAGGGCACATGCTGTGTGCTCATACCAAAGGCCGCGCCCAAGCACAGTTGAAGATGCCTACCGAGGGTGCTCAGAGGAATAGGTTCTAATCTATGCACTAAGAAGGTCCCTGCAGAGAGTCCACCAGCCTCAGTGAGGGGCCCCCAAAGAGATAAGGGTGGTCTAAACCAGCAAGCAGGGAGAGGTCATAAGTACCAGGGCCCAGCGGTTCAGTGGTTCCTGGGGTGAAAGTGCCAGGCCTGCCTTCCTCACTCCAACCAGAGTGTCTCTCAGCCAGCACACTCGAGGGCCTCCTTCCTCCACAGTTGCCTTCCAGCAAGCAGAGCCCTAGGGCTGGCAGCTGCATCTGGGCTGGCACAAACAGTGGCTGTGCTGGACCCTGCAGAGAGTGGTGCTCCCACATCATGCCTGTTTCTCAGGACCCACTGCTGGGAGCAGCTGTGAGTTCAGGCTGACAGACACTGTGCAGATGGAAGGTTCCTGGCAAGGCTGGAGAGAGCCCACAGCGACCAAGCACCAGGTGGTTGGTCCACCAGGTCTGGCGTGACTTGGGTTCGTTAGCACCGGTGGGGAGACTCCACAGAGAAGCTGAAGGAGACTCTGGTAGGCCCTTCTCCCAACATGGGGCTGGTCAGTGTCTCCCACCCAGCTGGCCTGGGGGAAGGGTTAGACTCAGCAGGGCCGTTCAGCCTCCAATACAGAAGCTGGCAAGGCCTGTGGGCCGGGAGTCATCTCAGCTTCTGCCTCCCATGCAAAAGTGTCACTGGCACCTGAAGGCACTTGAGGCCAGAGTAACAAACTCCCTGACCTGCAGCAAGTGAAAAGACTATGTCTGAGGGAGTTGACCCCAGTGCATGTCGGGGATCCCAAGAAAATACTGCAGCAACACAACAGGCAGGTGAAACTAGTTTAGGGTCTTAATGCCAAATTTGGGGTGAAAGGGTCTCCTATTTTTGTCCATTAAAACACTTTTCTGAATCAACAGCTAGAACACACTATTCCCAGAGAGAACAATGTCAAAGAAGAATCCTTGCACACACTGGGCAGATGGGGCCGGAGTGGACATGGGGCTCTTTTCACCTCCGTTAGCCCTGACTGCCACCCCTGTACAGGCTGCTAGCCACGGCCCAAGGCCAGGTTCTGAGCTCTGGGAGACGCAGTCACATATGGGGGCCACAGCTGGGCAAGGGGCCACCTCCTCTCCCCAAACCAAAGTGGTTTGTCAGCGGCTCTCACAGCCCCACACGCCAGTGTAGTCTGCGATCCCCAGTGGACCCCAGCACAGCCCACGCCACGATAGTGCCCAGGACCATGGCCAGCTCAGGAGGCTTCAGAGACAGATGGTCACTCAGAACAGGCTGCGGCTGTTGCAGGCGTGGGCCGTCTTACCAACAGGAGAAAATATGCTTTCAAAAGATACGAAGCTCAGAAAACACACCCCAAGACTCAGAAACCCACCAGGCAGTGGGTTCAAGGTCCTGAAAAAGCACCTGGAAAGAACGACCGGAAGAAGCATGTGGCGCAACCTGGGGACAGATGGACGATTGATAGGCAACAATAGACCTGAAGCCTGGACTGGGGCAGACATGTGGAAGCTGGTCCTCGGGAATGTTCCACACTGGCCCAGTCCCTCTGTTCACCCTCCAACCTTGAATAGATCCATGCAGGGTTGGTCAGAGTGTCCACCACAGACCAGCTGGCTAGAGACCCACAGACACCCGAAGGCGTTGGCATTTGTGTCCGTTGATGTGGTCCATTTGTGCTGACGGCTGTGACCATAAAGCAGGAGTGTCCTTGACCCTCAAGCCCACTGGTGGGTCTGGCTCTGAGGTAGAAACCAGCCCCATGAATGGGGCAGGAGAGGACATTCAACCATCTTCAAGCAGTTCCTAGGCCCGCTGTCCACAAGGCTAGTTCCTCGTCTGTCTTTTTCGTGGCACGTCTTTGGCACTCAGTCACTCACTCAGTAGCCGTCCTTGGAAGCCCAGGGTCTGACTTTCTCCTCCACGGGATCTGGGGCATTCTTGGATGTGTGTAGCAACTAATGAAGGACACAACAACCTCACTGGCCTGGGTGCTAACTGGCCCGGGTGTCTAGGCTAACGGAGACACTGGAAGACACTCACCTGTTTTCCAACTGGGATACAGTCTTGAGCATCTTTTTCCAAGTAAAAGTGTCAATAACAACATCCTGACATTAAGCTACAGAGGACAGGAAGAAGGAATTTGCCTTGCACACGGCTGACTTAGGTTTCATCCCCAGCTTCCTATATGGTCCCCTGAGCACCACCAGGAGTGATCCCTGAGCACAGAGCCAAGAAGAAGGCCTGAGTGCCACCAGAAGTGTGGCCCAAAACCTTCCCTCATTCCCAATTTATTTATTTTTTTTTTTGGTGACATTTAGAAGAGATGAATGGATCTGGGTCTTCACGAAAGCAGCTAACCCTGATACAGAATCTTCCTTATTGAGGCTGCTCTGGCCCATGTGGGGGTTCCCCCATGGGCGGCACTAGTGGGGGCTGCTGTGTGTCCACTCCCCTGGGACCACATTCATGCCACTGCTCTGCCAGTCAGGCGCCAGGGCCAGCCTGTCGCCTGTGGGCTGTGCAAAACGGTGGCCAAGGAAGAGGCTAACATCTAGGGGGGACTCGGCCTCAGAATCCCAGGACTCAGCTTCACTGTGACTGGAGCCGTCACCCGCCGCGGGCAGACCACTGAGCTGCTCCAGCTGATCTAGGATATCAGAGAACTGAAAGGCTGAGCTGGACTCGGAGCGCACGGAGGAGCAGGCGGGGAAGTTGACCATGGAGCTGGCCTCGGACTGGCCAGCTGAGCTGGGCGTGTGCATGGACAGTGCAAGCAGCGGCAGGTGTCCGAGGGAGCTGCTCTGTGAGGGGCTGTTCCGCAGTGAGCTGGTGTCTGAGGGGCTGAGCAGGCTCTGCAAGAGGCTAGCCTGAGCCTTTACACGCAGTAGCTCCGATGTATCCTCAGGGAGCAAGCTGCGTGGTTCCCCATCTGAGTCGCAGCTATCCTCAGCATCCAGGTGCACGGCCTCCGTGGAGTACCTGTCTGGGCTGGACTGAGCCGAGCGTGGGGGCCTTTGAGGGGTGGCACCACCATAGGGGAAGCCAAAGGCTTCGGAGCCACCAGCAAAGAAAGAGATCTCTGCAGGGTCATCGTCTATGAACTCCTCAGACACCTGCAGTGGGACGTTGGCGAGCACCGAGACGGCGTCTCCACAGCTGTGCAGGGGCCCACCAGCCAGCCTGCTTCCCTTGCCACTCCCACCGGGCTCTGGGCCAGAGGCACTGGGACTGCCGAACCCCCTCACCATGGGGCCCCACCCAGCACCTGGGCCTGGCTGCGGCACGGGGACCCCGGGGGGCTGTGCCCGGCCAGTGTCAGGGACTCGGGCAGCCACTCTGCTCCTCTCTGTCAGGGAATCTGCTGGGGGGTGGCAGCAGCTTCGGTCCTTGAGGTCAGGAAAGCCAGCGGGTGTCAGAGGGGAGGTAGGGTCAGAGAAGGGGGCCCGAGGCGTGGGGAGCCCCACTGGAGTCCTCAATGCCTCAGACAGTGACACACTCTGCAGGGAGGGAGAGAAGAGAAATGGGACAAGTGAGATGGGACACCTGGTGCAGAGCCACACAACATACATACAAGATGTACACACAGGCATATACACATGCATGTGCACACAAATACACAAATGCAAACGTATTCCCATTGGCCTCTGCAGCAAATAGCCAGAGCACAGATACCTGAGAGGGCCCGATGGCTGGGTACCCCCAGCTCCCTGCAACTTTGCTTGGCCTGTGCCTGTGGCATGGCCTGCAGGGACGGGACCAGCTCAACTCAGACTCTGCAACCCCAGGGGCTGCACAGATAATGTTCGGGGAAGTGCTCGTCTCTGCTCTGATTCTATCTGGTGCTGTGCTGAGGTGCTGGGGAAGACGCCAGACTCCAAACCCCCATCCAACACCCCGGCCCTGCCGAGTGACTGTCAAAGGCATGTTGGAGGAACAGGCAGCACACATGACTTTCTGACTATTCGCAAATGCCAACTACCTTAAAGAAAATGTTTTACATCCTGTGGGATGCCTACCTAGGAAAAATCTGGAGCACAGGACTGGGTTGTAGGGGTGGGGGATGGCTCACAAGGCTGAATGGGAGAGGCTCAGGTTTCAACCCTAACATCAACACAGTCATCTGAGCAGGGAGCAGGGAGCAGCTGTGATGCTGTGGGCAATCAGAACAGTGCACAGGAGTGATAGCACAGCGGCAAGGCATTTGCCTTACATACAGCAGACCTGGGATGAACCCGGGTTCAATCCCCAGGATCCCATATGATCTTCTGAGCCTGCCAGGAGTGACTTCAGAGTGCAGAGCCAGGAGTAACCCCTGAGCAGTGCCCGGTGTGGCCCAAAAATCAACACCTTCCCCTGAAAAAAGAACAAGCTCACAGAGCAAATAAGACCATAGTGCTCGGTCCAAAGGGAGGCAAAAGGCTCACTGGAATGTGCTACCAAGTGTAGGCCCAGTGAGCGGCAAGGTCTCTAGTGCACGGCAAAGGAGTATGTGAGTCACACTCCTGGGGCTCTGGCCACAGCTGCCAGGGTGTGTGTCCTTGTGGGCCAGCCCTGATCCCATGTGTATGGACGAACCACAACCCTCAGCTGGCAACTCAAGCACCCCGGGCTAATATGGGCCAGATGTAGGTAAACAACAGTGGCGGCATCAAGGGGAGGGTAAGGGTTGGGGAAAGAAAAGATGCTTCTGCTGAACTCTGATCGCTTCAGCAGGCTGGAGGGCTGGCTGAGTCTTGTAGGTCCCCCAGTAGCCCAGGAATAAGGTCCTGAGCACTCCCATGTGTGGGTCCAGACCAAAAAAGAAGGGAATAATAAAATATATGGGGCAAAGAGTGGGCGGGGAGTCATTTGTCTTGCACGCAGCATTGGCCTCGTTCCATCCTCAGCACTCCAGGGTCCTTGAGTGATCCCTCAGAGTGATCCCTGAGGCAGCTGCTCCCCCCAAATAAAATAAAAAGGAAGACTTGCTGTGTATGAATGTTCTGACAGTAGAAATGACACAACAATGTATATTGTTGGGGCCGGAGGTATAGCATGGAGGTAAGGCGGTTGCCTTGCATATGCAGATGGACGGCTGTTCGAATCCCAGCATCCCATATCCCCTGAGCCTCCCAGGAGTGATTTTTTTTCTTTTTCTTTTTCTTTTTTTGGTTTTTGGGTCACACCTGGCAGCACTCAGGGGGCTACTACTGGCTCTACACTCAGAAATCCACACCTGGCAGGCTCAGGGGATCATATGGAATGCCAGGATTTGAACCACTGTCCATCTGCATGAAAGGCAAATGCTTTACCTCCAAGCTATCTCTCTGGCCCCCAGGAGCGATTTCTGAGTGTAGAGCCAGGAATAACCACTGAGTGCTGCTGAGTGTGACCCCCCCCCCCCAAAAAAAAAAAAGAATGCATACTGTGTGGGGAACTGAGAAAGAGCATGTGGAGACATTTGCCTTTCATGCAGCAGACCCAGGGTTCAATCCCTGACATCCCATACTGTCCTTTGAGCCCATCAGGAGTAATCACTGACCACAGAGCCAGAAGTAACCCCTGAGTACACTTGGGTATTGTCCCCAAAGCCAAAAAAGAAAAGAAAAAAAAAAAAAAAGAAAACTGCACAGGAATAAAAATGTTACACTGTGGCAGAGAAGAGTTCTGATAGTAATATGACAGCTAAGAGGGTTCTAGGTGAATTATATACAAACTGGGAGAGAAGCATAGCCTCACTGGCCTGGCCCAGGAGTCACCCACCCACACCTCTCAGGAAGTCACCGTGTCCTCCATATGTGGGATGGACAAGGGTGGCACATGGTCTCTAAGGAAACACATGGTCACAGCGAGGTCACACGTGGTCTCCAAGGCCGTACAGTGGTCTCTAGCCAGTACACTGCTGTGGGCAGTGGTAGACATAGAGCATGGCCACACTGTTGAGCCCATGCAGTTCCCAGCCACATGGACAGACTCATGCCTGCCTGCAGGCTAGTCCAGAGTGCAGCCCCAGACACTGCAGAACTCACCTCTCGAGGCAGGCCCTGAACTGACAGCCGAGTCTTGCTGAATCTTCTGTGAATAGAGAATAAGGTGTGAGGATAAGCTCCCTTAAGGGCAAGTGTCTTCGAACCCTACAGGGCATGCCTGGCAAATGGGCCTGACAACAGGAAATAGTACAGGAGAGAAAGCACCCACCAGCTGTGGAGACAGTGGAGAGGCTGCCCCCAGGCTCTGGAAGCACCTAGCCTGGTTTGATGCCAGCACCAAAGTCTACCCCAGGGCTGGGGGTGCCCCTGAACCTGCAGTGCCCAGCCACATCACATCCCTGGGGAAGTACTAAGTACCCTTCCCAGAGCTGATCATGTATTGCTAGGAGCACCCTTGGGCTCTGAGCACTTTGGAATACTCTCCCATTGCCAAGGAAAACAAAATGTAAAAAATGCCTTGTGGGGCCAGAGAGATAATACAGGGAGTAAGTTGCCTGTTTTATGTGTGGTAAACCGGGTTCAAACCCAGCCCCACATGTGTTTATTCCTGAGCACCACCAGGAGTGATCCCTAAGCAATGCCAGGAGTGACTCACTCCCCAACTCCTGCTGGAAAAAAGACTTGCAAGAGATAAAATTTTCCCCCACCGGGGTCAGAGAGATAGCACAGTGGTGTTTGCTTTGCAAGCAGCCTATCAAGGACCTAAGGTGGTTGGTTCGAATCCCAGTGTCCCATATGGTCCCCCCTGTCTGCCAGGAGCTATTCCTGAGCAGATAACCAGGAGTAACCTCTGAGCACTGCCGAGTGTGGCCCAAAAACAAAAACAAACAAACAAAAAAAAACTTCCCACACCGGGAGGAAAAATTCCATATGCAAACCAAGATAAATTTTCAGATTCCTAGCTCACCATCCTATATGAAAATGTGACTATGAATGGTACAGGCACCACCAATAGAGCAGGAATTGAAAGAACACAGGTTTTTGAGTCCTGGAATGACAGAGCAGGGCTAAGGTGCTGCCTCACTGACCTCCATTCACATTTCACAGGGATCATGAGCAGAACCTCTGGGCACTGCTGCATGTGGCCCCTGAACCCAGTCCCCTCCAAAAAAGAGAAATTACTTTCACTCAAGAAAAGTTTGAGAGAGCTCGACTAATAATACAGCAGGAAGGGTGCTTGCCTTGCACACGCCTGACCTGGGTTTGATCCTGGCCACCGTGTGGTTCCTCAAGCCTGCCAAGAGTAATCTTTGAGTGCAGGGCAGGAGTAAGCCCTGAGCATTGCCAGATGTACCCCACCCCCTGCAAAAACACACATTGTTCATTAAAACTGTGGCAGGTCTTACCTTTCATATGGAACTCGCTTCATTCCGCCATCTTTGATATAATCCACCAACTGTTTCTGAGTTCTTCCACTGTGAATAAAAGTTCAGATTTTAGGGGGCTGAAGCAATAGCACAGTGGCAGGGTGTTTGCCTTGCATGGTCCCCCGAGCCTTCCAGGAGTGATTTCTGAGCGCAGAGCCAGTAGCATCCCCTGAGCGCTGCTGGGGTGATCCCCCCCAAAAATGTTCAGATTCTAAAAACGTGGCAGGGGCTGGAGCAATAGCATAGCAAGTGAGGTGTTTGCCTTGCATGCAGCCAATCCAGGACCAACCTGGGTTCAATCCTTGGCATCCCATAGGGTCCTCTGAGCCTGCCATAAGTGATTTCTGAGTGCAGAGTCAGGAATAACCCCTGAATGCTGCTGGCTATGACCCCAAAACCAAAATAAATAAATAAACAAACAAATAAAATGATAGTAATGCAGAATAATTAGCGGTAAAGTGGGGCTGGCATGATAACACAGTGGTAAGGTGCTTGCCTGGCATATGGCCGACCTGGTACGGACCCGAGTTCGATCTCCAGCATCCCATAGGGTCCCCTGAGCCTACCAGGAGAGATTTCTGAGCACAGTCACCAGGTATGGCCCAAAAACCAAACCAAAACAAAAAAAATAGCGGTAAAGTGAGGTCTGCCCATATTCTCTCATAAATTTGTATAGACCCTCAAGAGTCCTTTGTTTGTAGTGCCAGATTTTCACCTGTGCTTTCTTGATAGCCAACAGCTGCTAACGCAGCAGCAAAGGCTTAGAAACCCTCCCCCCAGGAGTGGGGTTGTCACCACCTGTATCGGAAGGAGGAGCCCCTGCTGAGAAAGGCTGCTTTTGCTCTGGGCTTGGGCTGATCAAGCAGCCTGAAGAAGGCATGATGCTCCACACAGGTCTTCCAGAAGTTCTTGCACTCATCTCTGCTCCCCATGAGGAACTCCAGTGTGTCCTGGTGGGGTCCCTAGAAACGCAAGATGCAATAAGTAACCAAAGTGGGTTTGGAAAGCAGACTGGAAGACACTCTCTTGGGACTTATGGGCTGGCGCTTCCTGGGCAAACTGTGACATGTGCCTATGTCCACCCACTTCCCTGTCCCATTCCCACATCAGCTGCCTGTTCGGTGAGGGCAATGGGGCATGCAGGGCACATGGGTTACAGGCTGGCATCTACACCAGGAAGCTCTTGGGGCTATGGGGATTCCTGAGGTGAACCCTGAAGTGGAATTCTAAAGTCATAAAACACACTGAACCCTGAGACACACTGCTAAACTGATTTCTGTACACATTTCTATCTTAAAATGTACTAAAACCGGGGCCGGGCGGTGGCGCTGGAGGTAAGGTGCCTGCCTTAGGACGGACCGGACCGCGGTTCGATCCCCCGGTTCCCATATGGTCCCCCGTGCCTGCCAGGAGCAACTTCTGAGCGCATAGCCAGGAGTAACCCCTGAGCGTCACTGGGTGTGGCCCAAAAACAAAAAACAAACAAAAAAAAAAAAATGTACTAAAACCTTAAGTACTCTAGACCAGTAAGCCCATGGCCTGCAGGTAGACTGGAGTACCACTCTTCCACATCTCCAATACAATTGATGCCCTGGCCCTTGTTCCCCCATTTCTTCCCTTTTTCAACATCTTTTCTGCCCTTTTCTTTTCTTCTCTGACCCTCTCCTTCTTAAGGCATCAAGGCATCCCCCTTTACTACATTATATATATATATATATTTTTTTTTTGGTTTTTGGGCCACACCCAATGACACTCAAGGGTTACTCCTGGCTATGCGCTCAGAAGTTGCTCCTGGCATGGGGGACCATATGGGAAACCGGTGGATCGAACCATGGTCCATCCTAGGCAAGCACAGGCAAGGCAGGCACCATACCTCCAGCGCCACCGCCCGGCCCCCTACATTATACATTATATTTTCTTTTTTTCTTTTTTTTGGTTTTTGGGTCACACCCAGCAGTGCTCAGGGGTTACTCCTGGCTCCATGCTCAGAAATTGCTCCTGGCAGGCACGGGGGACCATATGGGGCACCGGGGTTCGAACTGATGACCTTTTGCATGAAAGGCAAACGCCCCACCTCCATGCTATCTCCCGGGCCCCCATTATATTTTCTTATCCGGTTTTTCTATATACCACAGAGAAATTAGATCATTTTGCATTTGTCTCTGTTGGACACCTAAGTTGATTCTGTATCTTAGCTATTGTAATAATGTGCCCATGTCCTTTTGAATGAGTGGTTTTTTT
>PVKC010039154.1:0-12609 GCA_004027635.1 Crocidura indochinensis | reverse complement strand
GGGAGAAACTATTCACCCAACACCCATCAGATAAGGGGCTAATATCCAAAATATACAGGGCACTGACAGAACTTTACAAGAAAAAAACATCTAATCCCATCAAAAAATGGGGAGAAGAAATGAACAGACACTTTGATAAAAAAGAAATACAAATGACCAAAAGGCACATGAAAAAATGCTCCTCGTCACTAATCATCAGAGAGATGCAAATCAAAACAACAATGAGATACCACCTCACACCACAGAGATTGGCCCACATCACAAAGAATGAGAATAATCAGTGTTGGCGGGGATGTGAGAGAAAGGAACTCTTATCCACTGCTGGTGGGAATGCTGTCTAGTCCAACCTCTATGGAAAGCAATATGGAGATTCCTCCAAAATCTGGAAATTGAGCTCCCATTCGACCCAGCTATTCCACTCCTAGGGATATACCCTAAGAACACAAATATTCAATACAAAAACCCCTTCCTCACACCTATATTAGTTGCAGCACTATTCACAATAGCCAGGCTCTGGAAACAACCAAGATGCCCTTCGACAGACGAATGGCTAAAGAAACTGTGGTACACATACACAATGGACTATTATGCAGCCGTCAGGAGAGATGAAGTCATGAAGGTTTCCTATACGTGGATGTACGTGGAATCTACCATGCTGAGTGAAATAAGTCAGAGGGAGAGGAAGAGATGCAGAATAGTCTCACTCATCTATGGGTTTTAAAGAAAATAAAGATCATCATTGCAACAATCATCAGAGTCAATGAGAGGAGGCTGGAACTCCCAGTTTACTCCATGAAGCTCACCACAAAGAGTGGTGAGTGCAGCCACAAAAAGAAATACACAGAAAACTACCATAATCATGTGAATGAATGAGAGAACTGGAAAACCTGTCTGGAGTACAGGTGTGTGTTGGGTGGGAGGGAGGGGGACTTGGGACATTGGTGGTGGGAATGTTGCTCTGGTGAAGGGGGTGTTCTTCACATGACCGAAACCTAATCACAAACACATATGTAATCAAAACGTTTAAATTAAAAAAAAAGAAAAAAAATCAAAAAAAAAAAGAAAAGAAAAAAATAAGGCCTCCCAATTCTTACCACAGGCTGTGTTCTACACACGGACTGTATAGAAAGAGGAGGTACAGTAAACGCACCCTATATACACCTTAACCCAGACCCTTGCCTGGTCTGTATTGGAAATTGGGGACAAAAAAATTGAGACTGTGATATTAAAAAGAAGTCAAATATGCTCAGGAAAATCAACTAAATGTAAGAGTCTGTTTATGCTTGGTTCACAAAACCCAGCCAAATAAATACAACAAAAATTTTAAAGGGAGAGCTTTAAGGCAAAAACTTACTTCTATGTAGTATGAAGCTTATCTTGTACACAACAGACATACAAAAAGTAAATGTTAAAGTAAATCAGAGACTTATATCAAGAATATTTCTTTGAAGTGATCCATACATATGTGATTTGAGACTATTGCAAGTTTGCTTCTCTGGGAAGCAGTTATAATGCCATGTCCAGCAGGCAGTCTAGGGAGTCCTGGGAGAAATGAAGGGCAGATATAATAAAATGTTGGTCTGTAATGCATTCTCAATTGAAATTTAACCTACCTTATAGGGAACTTTGAAGATGGTTTAGCCTTTTCAATTTGTCTTGTTCCAATTAGAGAGGCCAGTCATTGAATATGGGACATTGGACAAGATAACTTTCAAACAGAGGGAAAATACTGAAGAAGGTTGGCTGTAGAAATAGCAGTAAGAGGATGGAGGGAGATTTGGGACAATGGTGGTGGGAATGTTGCACTGGTAAAGGGGAGTATTCTTTACATGACTGAAACCTAACCACAACCGTATCTGTAATCAAGATGTTCAAATAAATTTAAAAAAGAAAATAAAAAGAAAAAAAAAGAAATAGCAGTAAGTGCTGGTACCTTAAAGTGGGATATGGAAGAGGCAGCACTGTTTTCAATACAGACATTATCACCAGATGGGTTAAATAAAACAATGATTAATAAAGGATAATATTAATATGTCTTGCCTTTTCCATCTCCCATTTTTCAATAACTAATTCTGTTAAAGCACAGGGAATTTTGGTTAGTTTCATTACTTTCAATTCACGGGTAGACCTGAGGTCTGTCTTGGCTAATTATTCTGACAATTTCCTATTCATTATCTCACATAGCAGGGAGTCTCTTTGGACCATCAAACCTGTAAATTTATGATTGCACATTAATCAGTGGATTATAATTATTAGCTGCTGCCTCTGGGCTTGGCCAACACTGTATATGCCAGAATATATACAATTAGGCCCAACGTTTGCTCAGGAAAATTTCCCTATCTAGCAAGAAAATGAGCATTAACTAATTGAGAAAAAGAAAACCTTGGGTCATTTTCTTGCTGGAAATGACTTATCATAGAATTACCCTGCTTTGTTTCTCATTATCTCTCAAAAACATTCCTAAGAGGAACTAATTTGTACAAAAAGTTTATCATTTTTTTTTGGGCCACACCCGATGATGCTCAGAGGTTACTCCTGGCTATTCGCTCAGAAGTCGCTCCTGGCAGGCACGGGTGACCATATGGGGTACCGGGGGATTGAACCGCGGTCCGTCCTAGGTTAGCGCAGGCACCTTATCTCCAGCGCCACCGCCTGGCCCCCAAGTTTATCATTTTTTGGAGGGCCGATTAAGGGTGAACTGTTAGAGGCTGGACTATTACATTCTAATGTTATTCAGATTCAGAGTTCAGAATTTGTTTTCCTATTTTTTTTAACACTACATAGGGATGGAATAACAGACCTTATCCCAAAAGTTTTCAAAATCTTCTAAATGTAGGTATATGCTTTTATTTCTTGTGTAAAACTACGCCTTTTAATTTGTTTTCTGAGTATCTGTAGCAGCCATTAAAATGTTCAAAATAATCTGTGACACTAAAAGTTAAGAATAATCCCTAAAAAACATTAGAATGATAACCCTGTTAGTGTGTGATCTTCTATTACTAATCATATCTTATCTAAACAAATTTTGATTGTTTTTCAATAGTTTTTTTGTTTTGTTTTATTTTAGTTTTTTGGCCACACCTAGCAGCCTTCAAGGGTTACTCCTGCCTCTGTGCCCAGAAATTACACCTGGCAGGCTCTGGGAACCATAGGAAATGCTGAGTATCAAATCTGATTCAGTTGCATGCAAGGCAAAGACCCTACCTCCTATGCTATGACTTGGACCCCTAAAAAATTTTACACTCCAAAAACAAGTACATTCACAATTGAATTTAGTTACTTTTTACTACTTGGAATAAATACCGCAGGCAAAAGTGGATAGGGTGCTAGTTTTGCACTTGCACAATCCTGACTTGATACCTAGCAGCACATATAATTTTCCACCCCACCCCACCTATCTGAGCCTGTCACATATGAACCATTAGTGTAGAGCCAAGAATCAACCCTGAGCTCCACCAGGTATGGCCCCAAAACACACAGACTAAAGAAAGCACATTAATTTTGTTGTCCAGTTAATAGATCTAGACATTAGTTTTTCCTTTGCATTGTGTTCTTAAAGATACTGAAATCTATATAAGGATATAATTGAAAGACAAAGTAGTACAGTAACCTGCTAGTAATTTTATGTACCTTGATGGGATTCTTGGTGTTCTACTATTTATTTTTTTATTTTGGAATCAAAAGCGTTGCTGGGGATGCAAGGCAAGCACCCTGCCCACTGTCCTATCTCTCTAATCCTGAGAATCAGGAACAACAATTTTAAAGGACTATGAGAAAGTGTTTTCCTCTATCATGTAAAAAAGAAGACAGTGAGTGCTAGATTAAAATAAAATACCTTGCATACTCGACGTAATGGATCAAGAGACTGGTTTGGACCTTTCTACCATAGTACAGTGAATCAATGACATGTAGGCTGGGTCTGGAGGCCAGTAATCTTAGAGGTGATTTGGTGAAAAGTGTGTTCTAGAGCAGTGCTTTAAACCTAGAGAGGTTAAAGGACATATTCAAATTTACAATTTGGGAAAATAGAAGTACCAGGCAAGCAAAAAATGGGTCCTGAGCAGAATTAGGTGTAATTTCCCAATACCTTATGAGTATTTTTCACATTCCTAATAAGAAACTGTTCTACAGAGACAGTCTTTTCTAGTTCCCATGTGTATGCAATAGTTACAGGGGTCTCAAACTCGCGGCCCACGGGCTGCAAACGGCCCTCCGTACAACATTTTGTGGCCCTGCCCTAGAGAAATCTTTGTTTTGTTTTGTTTTGTTTTAGTTGTTTGTGTCACACACCCCAATGTTCAAGACTTACTACTGAATTTGCACTCAAGGATCACCCCGACTTTGCCTCCTGCAGCACCCAGGTAAATTGAGTTTGAGACCGCTGGAAGAATAACACTGTCTATTTGACCTGTTTTGTTAAATTCCAAGTCAGCACCTTCATGTATTATTCTGTTAAACTATCACAATCCTACATACTACATTCTGAAGACTCCTTTTCAAATTAGGCTCTTCATTTTTTTTTTTTTTAAGAAATCTGTCAAGAGGAGCACTAGGAAAAGCCTGAAGGACAGGTGACATCTTCTTTCTTTTTACCTGCTTCTGTGGTGCAGATGCAGAGGTAGTGGGAGTTTCTCACAGTAAAAATTCTAACCTGTGATTATGGTCAGCATGCTTAAGAACCATTATTTTTATATTCACTCAGAAGTACCAGCTATGGCCAGAAATGCTTCCATTCCTTAAAATTCTGAACACCAATTTTACATTTTTCTGGTCCCAACTCAAGAGATCTGGGATATAGACTTCTCTTTCTAAGATTAAGACAATATTTTCTTCTTCTATGATCTATCCCAGAGCTCCTCACACCACCTGTTACTTGCTGTACCCAATACTAGCTATTATTAATGTCTGAAATGAAATCCTGCATTGTCTTATGTGCTTAGATTTTCTTTCTCTGTGTTTATGTATCTAAGTAGTGTATAGCCAGACAATTGAAAATACAAAAGGTTGGAGGAAAAATGAATAATCTCTGATATGATCCAGAAAACTGCTCAGTACACCTGGGATTTATTAGCAGAGGAATTGTCTTGACAGAAAAGTTCTTGCAAGAAAATGTCTGCATTTTATATTGTCATAAGTAAGAATATTTCTTAATTTCAGAAAGTGTGTATCCTGGAAAGAAGTTCTAGATATGTCTCTTTAGAGTATTTGTAAAGAATGTACAAAGAAGTCAGATTTTTTTTTTACTGTGACCTCTTTTCACTAAATCTTGTGGTAAAAGAAGCATTTACAATTTTATCCTCTAATTAGAGACACCAAAGTATTCTGTCCTTATGTGTCCAACACCTCTCTTCCCCTTCAAAGAGCTTGACTGAGAATGGGAATAAGACGGTTTCTTCCTTCTACCACAAGTTATCCAGTTTTTTTTTTTCCATTCAAATGTCAGTTAATGCTTTCAACTTTTTTTCTACAGAAAAAATTTACCTATTTATTAAAATGAGTTAACTTCAGCTTGCTGACAAACACGATTTCACTTTTAGGAACGGCTGTCAGATTTTATAAAACATTAAAATCTTATCAAAATCCTCTCAAGAACCACAGTCAAAACTTTATAAGTGACTTTCTAAAATCTATTCTGCTTAGATGAATTCAACATGATTATCTAGTAAAGTAGTTGCCATATTCTGTTTTTCCTCCCCAGTTATTGTGTTTTATAAGTTTTCATGATTATATAGGATAAATTGAACAAATCTACCTCTTGTGAATTATGAAGATTGAAATAATTCTGCTACATTGGAAACCTATAATCTGTTCAAAGGTAATAAAACCTTAATATATATTGTAATGGGGGAAACATGTTTATTTATATGTTTCCTTTGATTAGCATTCTTATTTACCTAAACTATTATTCAGACTTGCACGGCTGTACAATCATCTGGGGGTTCATCAGATGTAATGATTAAAATGATTCAGTAAGGATAATCAAAGGGACATAATTACTGAGAAGTTTGGAATAAAAAAAGTCAGCTGTAGGATTCCAGCTGTAGGATTACATTCTGAAATGTAGTAATGTAACTTTGTGTTATAGTTATTTAGTGAAAATCAGATTTTCATAGCCAAACTGCAATGGGGAGTGAGACACATTGCTACTGTTCTCTGGAGACTTAGTACCTATATCCTGTTAAAGATTAAGAAATTCTGAAGCACATAAAGCAATTTAACTTTGGACAAGAAAGTTATTCCCATATTTATGTGACAATGGAGTCTCTATAACCTTTTTAATTTGGTGTGATATCATACCCTAAATTATTTTCATGAGTTTTGTATATAAATCTAATAAGAAAGATGAGGACATTGAAAGATCTTTGAAAGAGAAAAATTAAATCAGTCATATTACTTAATGAAGAAATGTAGGGAACCAACCTATGTCCATTAAAAATTTTCTGTCAAAAGGGAAAGAACACACTGTTTTAAAATAATTTAAAGCCCTCCAAAAGAGGAAAGTTGATATTTCACAAAAGAGAAATTCTGGATGAATATACAATTCTTGATAATGGAAGTTAGATACTACTAACTTCTGGGATTAAGTTCTGTTTTCTTCTCCCTAGAGATCTAACTTTATCTCAGAGTCCTTGTGCAGTCCCTGTGGAAATCATTCATTCTGTTTGTTGTGGCACCGTAATAATCAAATTGATAGCGATTTAGATTTTCAGAATTGAGTACAATGAATGAGCCCTTCCCTGGAGAACTAATGATGGAAAATCTCTCCAGCAAATGAATTGAGAATGGAGACAGCAGGAGGTTTTACAAGGAACCTAAGGACTGTTACTGTAGAAAAACCTGGATATCAGGGTAAAGCACACATTCAGGATGTGAGTACAGGGCCAGGGAGATAGTACAAGTGGTATAGCATGTACTGATGGGACGCGGATGAATGGGAGGCTGAAAATTCAACCTCCAGCACAGAATTTCTCCTGTTCTCCCAACACTGCTAGACATAGAACTGGAAACTCTATAGTACCTCTTTAACACTGCATTCTTGACTTAGGCACAAAAGCACTTGGTTCTCACTGCTGGGTTGGGAATGTATGGGATTTTTTGTTTGTTTTTTGTTTTTTGTTTTTTTGGGCCACACACGGTGACGCTCAGGGGTTACTCCTGGCTATGAGCTCAGAAATCGTTCAGAAATTGGGGAATCATATGGGACACTGAGGGATTGAACCGAGGTCTGTCCTAGGTCAGCATGTGCAAGGCAAATGCCCTATTGCTTATGCCACTGTTCCAGCCCCAGGCAATTTCTGAGTATGGCCAGCTCTACTGGGTTTGGCCCCTATTTAGAAAAAGTTAAAATAGTAATGCATTTTCCTTATATATTTTTATATTAAGCTAACAAGAAGAAAAGAACTTTTAGAGCATGCTTGAAACATGTGATGCTCTTTGGAGAAAGGAAAAAGAAGTGACTGAGAAATTGATTGTATTTTCATACTGCACTAGAACTAGTTTGAAAGAGATTCTAGTTAGAGATGAGCATGGATGGTTAGGAAAGAAATATAGGAACTCAGAGGAAAATACTATGGTTGGTTGCTAAACTCGCATAGCTTTACTATAGGTCCAAGTCAAGGAAAGATGAAATAGAAGACACAGAGAACAAAAGGACCTAGAAAACAAAAGGAAAACTATAACTAACCTTATTTAATTTCTTTCCTTTGATCTATGTATTTATCCCTGATTTCAGTGTGTATTTCCTTACAATATCCAGTTTTTAGAGAGCAATTCTATTCTTTACTTTGCTAGTCTTTCCCCTAAAAATATTAAAATATATTTTTACAAATGCTCACACAGCCCCTGATCTCTGTGGTTTGAATCTTGAAGTCTTTTAATTTTTGGTCTTGGAGAGGAGGCATATACATGATTATTTCTGGGGTGTAAGCTATTATTTATTGTAAACATAGACGATTTTCTTGCAGTCCAAATTGCTAGTTACTTCATTTTAATTCATTTTTCCTTACCCACCCATGTTAGTACTTTATATTTACTTAAATTCAACATCTTTAGCTGTGAGTTTTGATACTCTTTAGTTTGTTGCCCAAAGTGCCTTAGATATTAGTCTTCCCACTCTTTTAACTTCTTGTTGTCAAGTTTTGACTTCACTGTTTTATGCTCTGTTAAAGCAAAGCTCCTTCATTCTTTACAGTGTCTTCTATTGGGTTGAGGTTTGGAGAAAACCTGGAATGGAATAAGGGAAATAGTAACAGAGGGAAGGAAGCCAAGTACAGAGGCAGATTCAGCTGATACTAAGCGGATTTCTGACCCTCGCATTATATCTCCCAAATTTACAATCTTGAGGTAGATTGATCTTTTATATATTCATGTTTGTCCATTGTTGCCTGCTAACCTCTTTGGAGAATAATAGAGCTTCCAGCCACCGAGACCTTCCCAGTTAAGTTGTTTTATTGAGAACAGTGATTTTCAGTGCTGCTGGGGGATCTACTACAACCACATTGTTTATTTAAATAATTTATTTCATAAAAATCATCAAACCCTCCTAATACCTACTGCCAAATAACGTTTCAACATCCGGACACCTATCAGAATCACCTAGAGATCTTATTGAAACTCCAAATTGCTGATTCTTATTTTTAGTGATTTTGGGGTGGAGTCCAATAATTTTTTTTTCTAGCAAATTCCCAGGGCATGTGTATGGTGCTTGCCTGAATTGTCTAAGTATTGGTGTTTTAATAACTTTCCCCTATATTTTTTAAGCCAACAGATAAATAATCTCCTTTAGGACATATTCTCTCCATTTATACCTCATTACCCCCTTTTTATCTTGGAAAGGTATCTTTTCTGCTTTACTGACATCATGTGCACTTTATTAAAAAGCATTGTAATATAAGCAAAGTTTTTGTTCCAGGTGGAAGATGGTGGAATATGAAGAGTTTATCAGTAGAGTGAGGAATATAGTGGAGTATATGTGCTTAGAATTCAAAAGGAAAAACTTTAAATGTATATCCTATAAAATAATCTTAGTACTTTATATAACTTGAGCACAGTCTTATAGATGTTAGTACCTTAGTTAAGAATTCAATATAAAGTTACTGAACTCATAATATTACTGATAATTATGATTCACTTTATGAAAAAGTGTGTGATTTACAAAAGTTAAATTTTGCATAAATATGTCTAAGTAAATGCTTGAAAATTATTTTTCAGTTTAGGGCTATCTTCTCCAATATAGAATGTCTAGACTTAAATGTAAAAATGCATTAACCTGACTTAAAACACACAAATGAGTCACTTCCAGAAATAACCACTTTTTCTGGCCCAACACTTACTTCACAGACCTATAATTTGCTTTTGGAAAAGTCATCTCATAAAATGATGATGATTTGAGGTTTAAGAAATCTGGCACATGGAAATAAGTAAACTTTGTGGCAACACTGCAAAGAACAAAATGTAAGCAGCATTAATATGAGAAGCTGTTAAATATAAGCATTCACTGTGTCAGATGGTCTTCTTTTACAGAACCTGGGACCTGGCAGAAGATAACAAATAGATGCCATTCTTAGCAAAAGTATGACTGTTTTTTTCCAGAAGAAACATGATAATTGGGGAAAATTTAGAAAAAGGCGACTTTGGAAGAGTCGCTAGGGAATATATAATGTGATGGCTGTTTAGGTACATATTAATCAAAATTGTTGACATAGTTCTTTTATTAGGCAATATTAAAATGTTGCTTTAAGGAAATAGTACATCTGTAAAGTACCAGAAGCAAGAGGGTCTAGAGTGGCTGCCATTAAACCTCTTTGCTAATTGGACATGCAAGCTACTGCTACAACATGAGTCTGTTAGCCTTACCTGACAGGCTAAACAGCTCCAGCTAACCTAACATTTGGAATTAATGTGTTTACTTTAAGAAATACAGAGTCTGATTCAATTAGCATCCAAAGTCATGCAGGGCTACAGAATTGAATGTTATAGGTTTTTCTTTATTGTTTATATGTAAACTTCACTGTTTATACAGCCTAAACTAATGAAGAAAAGATGTATTTTTTTTGTATTGAAGGCTAAAAAACATAAAAACGATTAAAGTTATGAAGCTATACTGATATGATATATTAGGAGTTCTGAATGATGCCTAGGGATGTAGAAGAGGAGAAAAACACTTGAGTAAGTAAACAATGTTTATGAGACTTGTTTATGCCAGAAAGCAGGATGAATATTTCTGACTAAAAGTTAATTAACTATTTTGCCTCAGCAAGCCAATTTGTCGTCTTAAACTTTGATTCATTAACTGCAAACTGAGAGCATTGCTTGTTCCTTAGTGTACTCATAGACTAAGTTTGTGTTAAATGGTGCTGTGAGATATGGTCTGATCTTTCCAATTGAAACTAACCGAAAAGGCTATTATACTAAAAGTAAGACTTTTTAAGTGGCAGTAAGTAGATGGGTACTCTTTCAGAGAAAAGCCCAAGAACTATCTGACTTAATTGCAAAGCTAATCAACCCGTATTAAATAAAGCAAGGGTAAACCGAGGATTTCCAACTCTGCATACTTAATGAAGCCTGGAAGTTGCCCAGTTGGCAATTCTAAAGTCTCAAGACTGAAATTGTGGGTGCTGTCTCTGTAGGATTTGCCACATAGAGACTGTTGAAATAATAACTAAATCTTCATTTGTCAAGATACTGACATTGTTTCTAATTGTTACACTTATAAAACCTATTTGCTAGATATGTAGCATCTGGGAAGTCAAGGATGGGTAAATGAAAAGTAAAGCACTCATGGAAAAGTATCCAGCCTACTTTTAGGATAACAAATTTAATACTTTAATCATAGCTGCAGAAGATTTATGAAGAGTGCATTTTTATTTTATTTTATTTTATTTTGGTTTTTGGGTCACATCTGGTGGCACTCAGGGGTTACTCCTGGCTCTGTACTCAGAATCACTATTGGCAGGCTCAGAGGACCTTATGGGATGCCGAGTATCAAACCTGAGTCTGTCCCGGGTCGTCTGCATTACCTCTGTGCTATCACTCCGGCCCTGAAAAGTACATGTTTTCTTTTTTTAATTTTTATTGTGGTCAAAATGAGTTTCAAATCTTTTACAGTAATATTTAAGGTATATAGTGACAATGGATAATGGTCATTCCCACCACTAGTGTTGTCCTCCCTTCATCCCTTTTCCCAGCATGCACCCCACTTCTCCCTCCTTTACCCCTATGATACTAGCATAACTGGTCCTCACTTGTACAGCATGTACAAGATTGGTTATAGATTCTGTTGTCTTTGACTTTGGGTTTAGTGTTCAAGTCTGATCATTTTTTATTTTTTTAAGGATAAATTTGGATACAATCACACACATATGTGACTAACTTTACAGTTAGTTATAGGACAAATTTGAGAATACTTGTGAAAATTCATGTAACTCATATAAATTAGTTCTGTAAACATTTGCCAATTAGAAATAAAGCATATATTTTTTGCAAACATGATTTTCCCTCCATAACTACTTGTAATTTTTTTTCACTTTGTCTCAGACTGTATTATGAAAGATAGAAACACTTCTTTTAGAAATCTTTAATCAAGTATCTTGAATATGTACTATAGACTATATAGTTACATGAAAATAGAAAAATTTGTGTGTTCATAATTGAATATCTGGTACCTGGAACAATGGTTAAGAAATAAATATAGACATGATTGAGCTAACATATGAATTGTTGCATCTAAAATTTAAAAATATACCAGGTCAGAGGAAGAGGACAGGAGAAAAGGCACTTGCCTTGTTTGCTACTGGCATTTGGTTGATCCTTAGCACTGCTAATGGTTCGTCAAGCACCACCAAGAGTAACCCTTGAGTACAAGTCAGGAATAGTCCATTAGTACTGTCAAGTATGGCCCCGAATGCAAATGAATAAAAGAAAATATACCAAGGCACATATAACATTTTGGTGAATAAAAACTGAGCTAAGCCTGCAAGGTTGTCTGCAAAACATTGTTTATTTTATTTTTTCTCTCTATTCTTTCCCTTTTCCTTTGTTGTTATTGTATGTTTGTATCACATTTCTTATCCAATCATTTCTTGATAACACATGATTTTTTTTTCTTTCTTGACTGCTCTAAATAATGCTGCTATAAATATGGGTGTAGAAATATCTCTTTATGATCCTAACCAGCTCTCTTTCTCTTTTTTTCCCTCTCTTTTTTCTCTTTCCCTTTTTCTTCCTTCCTTCCTCTTTTTCTTTCTTCTTTCTTTCTTTCTTTCTTTCTTTCTTTCTTTCTTTCTTTCTTTCTTTCTTTCTTTCTTTCTTTCTTTCTTTCTTTCTTTCTTTCTTTCCTTCTTTCCTTCCTTCCTTCCTTCTTTCTTTCTTTCTTTCTTTCCTTATTTCCTTCCTTCCCTTCTTCCTTCCTTCTTTCTTTCTTTCTTTCTTTCTTTCTTTCTTTCTTTCTTTCTTTCTTTCTTTCTTTCTTTCTTTCTTTCTTTCTTTCTTTCTTTCCTTATTTCCTTCCTTCCCTTCTTCCTTCCTTCCCTTCTTCCTTCCTTCCTTCCTTCCTTCCTTCCTTCCTTCCTTCCTTCCTTCCTTCCTTCCTTTCTTTCTTTCTTTCTTTCT
>PVKC010039153.1:0-12625 GCA_004027635.1 Crocidura indochinensis | reverse complement strand
AAAGAAAAAACTCAAGAAATCTTATAGAAAGATACCTTATACCTCTTTATACTTAAATGAGAGCTAGATACAGATGCCTCCTTCAGTTATGAGCTGACTACTTATCAGTTGTGAGTATAAAAATTAAGACTGAGAAAAGGACAAGAAAGAAAGGCTTATCAAAAATAAACTCTGGAAAGATGTGAGGGAGGTCTAGCTATAACATCTGTCATCTTATTGATTGTCAAGGTTGATTCAAATGATATGGTTGACTAGGTGGATGTCCCCCTCCTCCCTCACCACTGTATGAGCTTCTTCCCCCGAAATCTTGCCCTCCATCAAAGAGGAACGCCTTCTCCCAAAATATGCTCCCCTGTTAGAATCTTCAACCAAAAATAAACACAAAGCTCTCAAAAATAACAAAATCTCAAAATGATAGGAAGAGTTCCTGGTTTTTACCAGTGGAAGCAAAAACTGGGTGTGACCCCAAAACAAAACAAAATAAATCTGCTATTACTAATAGTCAATGATAAACATAAAACCTTAAAGAAAAAAGACAAAGGAATAAAATGTGCTATACAGGTACCAAGCACATAAGAAGATAAGAACATCCACAAACTTTTTATAAATACCTTAAGCAAGAAAACAGTGGAACAAATATGTTTATACACTGGAAAAACTATCAAGACTGACTTCTATACAGAATAAAAATGCATTTTTTTAAAAAGGTATTTTTAGCCATTCAAATTCGAACAAAGTCGCCCATCTATAGGAATCTGCAAAATCAAGTCGTCAGGGTGGCATATGAGCCCACCCCGGAGCAACTCAATGCCAGGGTGGCCTTAGAGCCTCCCCATGTTTGATTTCCTGGTACTGGTGCAAAAAATCGTGCCAGTTCCAAAGATGGGATCCAAGGTTCAGAATTGGATGGTAGATGTCTGATCAACTGAGACCTATGTCTAGTCACTACGACAAATGTTCAAGGTGAAGGGTGCCTGTGCATTATACAATTTATGAGTTCCTATCTGTATTAGATAAGAACTTTTTTCTGGGGGCCCGGGAGATAGCATGGAGGTAAGGCGTTTGCCTTTCATGCAAAAGGTCATCGGTTCGAATCCCAGTGCCCCATATGGTCCCCCGTGCCTGCCAGGAGCAATTTCTGAGCATGGAGCCAGGAGTAACCCCTGAGCACTGCCGGGTGTGACCCAAAAACCACAGAAAAAAAAAAGAACTTTTTTCTATACATAAGATTTTCTCATTTTAATGTGCCTATGCAAAAAGGAACAATGCCACATACTACTTGTGCATTTGGGAGTAAAAATAACAAGCTAAATAATCCCTAACCTGGTTCTAACATGAACTCAGATTCCAAAAGAAACTTATATACTAGAATTTCCTACTAAGCAGATCCAAAAAAGAGATCGGGAAAGCTACCTCTGCATAAGGAAATAGAAAATAATAATTATAACTATTAAGGAAATACATCTAAAGAAACATACAAAGGAAATATACATATCCTCTTTAAGTCTTTTGAAATAGTCTGGGGGAGCAATAAATTCCAGGGCACTGATTCAACCTGTGACAATGTCTTGTGTAGTATGAAACATGATTAGGGGCCGGGCGGTGGTGCTGGAGGTAAGGTGCCTGCCTTGCCTGCGCTAGCCTAGGACGGACCATGGTTCGATCCCCTGGTTTCCCATATGGTCCCCCAAGCCAGGAGCGACTTCTGAGTGCATAGCCAGGAGTAACCCCTGAGCGTCACTGGGTGTGACCCAAAAACCAAAAAAAAGAAAGAAAAAAGAAAAATGATTAGCAGAAGTCAGGGATCAGGTAATGTCCTCTACCTGGGAGTCTCTCAAGAGCCGAATCCAGTGGCATGCAGCAGTTCACAGTGAAGGGAGGTGAGCGAAAAGAGACCACATAGAGTGAATCAGCAGGAGAAGTAGCAGCCACTTCTTCCAGGGCCAAGGCAAGGTGTGCTGAGAGGCTGATATTTCTTTTGTGGTTCCATTCTTGTTCTTTTTTTCCAGATTATTAACTATAACTTCAAAATCTTTTAGTGTTTGCTTTAAGATGGAAAGCAAGAAAGAAACCAGCAAATATCTTTTTTTTTATTTTGTTTTGGGGCTCTTGGGGGTATATTCCAAGAAGTAGAGTGACTGGGTCAAATGGGGGTAAGAAACATCCATGGTGGAGGGAAGCTTTAACAAGATGATCTGGTGCTGAAAGGTAGTAACGTGAGATATGAGACCCTGTTAATAATAGCAATGTAAACCACAGTGCAATATATATACATATATGTAAAGTGCCTCTTATAGAAGCAGATTGGTGGTAAGCAAAGGGTGGGGGACATTGATGAATGGAAGAGTGGACACTGTCGAAGGGATTTGTGTTACAACACAGTATCCTGAAATTCAATTATGAATACCTTTGTAATTTCACTGTGACTGTAAAAAGTAAAATAAAAAGCACAGGCACTCTAGTTCTATAATCTTGATTTCAATTTGATGAGACCACAAACAAAAAACAAAAAAAATAAAAAATCTCAGACTCCTGACCTGTGGGAATTGTGATAACAACAAATTTATATTTCTTTAAATTTGGTGCGTTTTGTGGAGATCTAGATTTTCATGAAAGGCAAACACCTTACCTCCATGCTATCTCCCGGACCCCTGAGAGAGATCTAGATTTTCATCTCTTAAAAGTTTCTTTCGACCTGAAGTGCTTCTTTTAATATGTGTTGGTAGACAGGATTGTTGGTGATGAATCTCTGTGATAAAATTGAAGGGTCCAATATATTTTAAACTTCCTTTCGGAGAAGATTTCCCTGCCTCACCACTAAAGGTGAGATGAAATCAGAAGACACACTGTGACCTTCTACCGCTGACATAGGATTGGTGCAAAAACCAAGATCTCAAATTACAGAAGCCTGACTGCAACAACCATGATTTAGAAGAACTTTTCCTGGGAACATGAAGAAAGACTTTGGGGTTGGACAATTAGTATAGCCAGAGCCTATAGTTGGTCTTATGACAGGATGCTTCATGGATAGAGACACTTTGGTTTTTTTAGACCAAGGATATTTCTTTTCTAATTTCCCCAATGTTTGCTGCACCTATAAAAAAGAACCTGCCACCCCACCCTTTCCTTTTGATTTTTATTTTCTAGATATGGGCTCCTGCCTCTTTCATAGAACCTTGGGGCATGAATTACTTTGTTTTAACTCATATTTCTTTATATTTCTATAAAATAGAAAAGAAAAATAATAGAATGGGCACCAGGGGCCAAGTGGTCTCAGGTGCATTGGGAGATTTAAAAAATGGACTGAGAATTATGTTTATGGGTGATTGTCCTTCGACTGTATCTTTACCTTGTCCTCTTTCTTTGCATCTTTGTTCTCATAATTAAAAATAAAATAAAAAAAGAAAGTGAAAAAATAAAAAATAAATTAAAAATGGACAGAACTAAGTACCGTAGCCAAAGTCAACAACAATAGAATCAAGAGACCCAAACTATTACAATCTAAACTTAAAATGTGCCTCTTATGGGCCGGGCGGTGGCGCTGGAGGTAAGGTGCCTGCCTTAGGATGGACCGGACCACGGTTCGATCCCCCGGTTCCCATATGGTCCCCCGTGCCTGCCAGGAGCGACTTCTGAGCGCATAGCCAGGAGTAACCCCTGAGCGTCACTGGGTGTGGCCCAAAAAAAAAAATGTGCCTCTTACATGGCAGGCCAGGGGGGTAAGGGCATAGGCTATAGGATGTATACTAGGAACTTTGGTGGAGGGAGGTCAACACTGGTGGTGGGAATGGCCCTAATTCACTGTCACTGTATGCCTGAAATCCAACTATGAAGGAGTTTATAATTCACAATGGTTTCAATAAAAATTTTTAAAAATCAGAACAGAACAAAAACCTCAAGAAGATAGATTTAAGCCCAACCCTATCTATAATCGTATTAATGGCAAAAGGTTTCAAGAGTACAGAATATCTGAAAAAAATCCAAAGTGTATCCTAGAAATTGATAGTAAGTGAATCAATCCCATTGGTTTTCAGAACCATATCATCTATATTTTGGAAATATATGTCATACAATGGTGATTCATTTAGAACATATTCTGCTTTCTGAAGCAGGGTATGTCACCTATAATTTGATGCCCCAGTTGCACTTTCAAAAGATTTCTTTACTCTCTCTAGCCTGCAGATTCTGCATAATATGTGATACTAATATGTGTATATATACACATATGTAATATGTGTATATTCCAGTGTCCCATACCCACTGCAGCATCTTCACTTTGTTCTTCTGTGGGTTCTGTGGTCACTGGGATATTAGGTGGGCTCATATGTTGGTGAATGAAATACTAAACCCTGCAGAAATAGTGGATGAGATTCTAAAGTTAGGGAAAACACAGCCAGATCTGAATTGTATCTACAGTATATAATATGAATTGCTCTCCTTATAGTATTGAAGATGTGGGTTTTTTTTTGTTTTGTTTTGTTTTGTTTTGTTTGTTTTGGGGCCACACCCGATGACGCTCAGGAGTTACTCCTGTCTATGAGCTCAGAAATCGCTCCTGGCAGGCTCAGGGGACCATATGGGACGGGATGCCAGGAATCAAACCCATGTCTGTCCCAGGTCAGCTGCATGCAAGGCAAACACCCTACTGCTGTGCTTTGCTCGGCCCCAAGCAAACTACAATCAGCTTTAAACCAAGTAGCTGATTTGGCTTCTCAATATATCAGAAACATATCATCAGTCTCTGTTCATGTAGGATTTCAGTCGGTGGTGTCTTTTTCAGTCTTGGTGAGATAAAGTCCACATTTGATGAATCCATACATGATATAGTCTATATCCTGCTTGCAAGGTTATTTCATGTTTGTCCATTCATACTGGTACCACACTAAAAAAGCTAACAGATGTCAACCAGCCAAATCACTCGAATTTATCATTTAGTGCCTCTTTCATAGTAGTTGTCTTGAGGCAGACTGCATCAGAACTACATTTATTGTTTGATTTTTATTTTCCCCCTAAACCTAACAAAATAAAAGAGCTAATGCTCTGAATGTTTTAAAAAAAATCCATTTTAATGAACCCTGTGCAGAGTATTCATTAAAAGGTCATTCCTTTTTATAGTACCCAACAGTAATGCTTATACATAAATAATACTTTGGGCAAGGATTAGGAAAACTAATTACCATATACAATTGCCACAGTGTCACAGGGTCCTTCTACAGCAAAGGTCATGAAAGTCTAGCAACTTTTTCAGTCATGTTTGAGTTTAAAAACCATCTCATGGTGATAGCAGTTAGGAGTTTGCCTTATCTGGCATCCCATATGATCCCCAGAGTCCTCCAGGTGTAATTTCTGAGTGCTGAACCAAGTCATCCTTGAGTGTCACCAGATGTAGCCCCAAACCAATAAATAAACAAATAAATAATAAAAATAAAAAACCTTCTCATGTCTGAAACCTAAGCAAAAGAGTATAGGCTTTTGAAATTGTGAAAATTGGGCTGGAGAGATAGTACAGAGGTTAAACTGTTTGCCTTGCATGATGCCAGCCCCACAGTCCATCCCCAGTTACCACATAGAGTCCTACAAACACCACACTAAGCATAGAGCCAGGAATAGCTGCTCAATACAGTCAGATGTAGTCCATACGCCCCATCAAAATTAAATGAAAGTTGCCTTTCACTTCTTGGCCATTGTCCTTGACTGTTTTAGTTGCATATACAATATCCCTGACACTATCTTACCCATATCAGTACTATATGGTACCCATAAAATACCATCTTCATAATTCTCATTGGATTGGGTCCCCATGATTTTCTTTGACTTATAATATTAACTATGCTCCCACTTGATTCTGAACAAGGACCAACACCCAGTTTCTTATATTTCTAGTTTTTATTGTCTTCATCCCTAAAAGAGAAGTTGGCCATACTATAGTATCTCCTACTGTCAGCCCTGACCTATAGAGGAGTCACCATTGAGCTTCTTCATGATACTTGGTTCCTTTTCTTTAGCATGTTTTTTATCACTTTGGTTATTGAATATTCTTCATCCAGGCCCTCTAAATACAGCCCTTGTGCAATTTTCCACACTTAGATTTCCTTTCTAGCACAGCCACTTCTTTCAGTCTCTGGGGCTTGCCTTTTACTGTCTGAACACAGCACTTATGACATTGCTACTTAACAAGAATAACTACTTTTTCCAGCTTTTGAGAACAATCCTAACAGCCTTTTAGCATCATTTCTAAAATCATTGCAAAAATATTAAATTCTGCATGAGAGAGCAAAGCAATATTTATGACTTTTATTTTTTGGTTTTTTTGGGGGGCCACACCCGGTGATGCTCAGGGGTTACTCCTGGCTATGCGCTCAGAAGTCGCTCCTGGCTTGGGGGACCATATGGGAAACCGGCGAATCGAACCGCGATCCGTCCTAGGCTAGCGCCGTCAAGGCAGGCACCTTACTTCCAGCGCCACTGCCCTGCCCCAATATTTATGACTTTATTATGCAACTTTAAACCCTTTCTTTATTTAGAACCAGAAGTTCCCCTGTATACTCTCCCAGCTTCTTCAATTGGTACTAAGATCCCATCACTCTTTTAAGGGTAGTGCCTTTCCCTTCAGCAGACCTGATACTTCTCCTGCTTGTGCTATGTTCCAACGTATTTTGGGCATAATAGTACTATCTTTAAGAAAGTAGTAATAAGGGATTTTTAACAAAGAGACATGTATTATTTCAATCAGTCTAACAGATTTTGAAGTACCTATTTATTAATTCATATATCCCCACTGAATGTCTTAGGTTTCCACTCCATCTACTCAACACTTGACCTTGGAACAGTTAAGACAAAATTGAGAATTCAGACACCTTTGGAACATTGATACTATTATAATTAAGCTATGGGCCTAATTCCCAGATTTTTTTTCTGTCTTCTGTCTGTAGCTATTACATTTAACCTTTAATTGGTGATTAATCTCCATTACCATTCATTGTTTTTATTCAAGTACATTGATTGCCTTGCCTACGATCATTCAATTCAATGTTCCTTTTTTAAAATTGCTATATCCTTTTGACATAGCAAATGCCTGACATAGTACCTGGAAAATGCACTCATTTCTACTAATACTATAAGTACATCTTACCCCAAAGTTTTGATGATTATATTATCACAACACACCAAGAGCAATTTATGCCCTCACTTAGTCATCAGTGATGGTACTCTCATTGCCAATTGGCTGGAGTTTGATCCATGTAGGTTTGGTGACTAGATGGTTCATAAGATATATGGTAGTTTTGACAAATGAATAAATGAGTGAACAGTTAGTGGGCCTGAAAAATAGCTGAAAACCACTAACACTTCCTAATCGATCCTTATTTAAAGAATTTTTTCTTTAATCAGTATGATACATCACTATGATAGAAAAATCAATTCTTAAACTCTCTGAATTCTCAATATAAAATATCTCGACTAAATCACTGAAAACACTGAAATTACCAATTATTAACTAGAAATATTATAACCATAAAACATAAATCTAAATTAAATTAATAAACTGTACATTTGATCAGAGTGGCCAAAAGAGACCCTCTTTCCTCAGACCTGTGGTTTCCTCACCCTGGGCTCTTTACTGGAACCCAGTAGATGGTAGGGATTATTGTCACCTGAAAAACAGATCTCTTTAGGAGGTGTTGAGGGGTGAATTTTGATGTGATTACCAGCCAAAGGCTAGGTAAGAAAAATGAAATGGGAAAATCTCATAACTTCTGAAATCTTTGCATTGCTTTAAGATCAATTCAGGATTTCAGGGCCTTTCTATCCCTCCAAATTATTTATACAATTCCAAGAGAAGCTAGAATATATCCTGTTATTTGGAAATCTTACATTCACAGAGACTGGTGCCCTTAATTCATTCAGCCTCCATCATGGAAACAATCTTGCAAGTATGAACAGAGCAAATCCCATTAGATATCCAGCCATCTCACATAAATCTTAGAGGCCCTAAGGACCACTTCCAGATGATACTTAGTCAAATCAATTGAACTGAATAGTTCCATATTTACACCCATCAGTGATAGGGTTCACCAGAGATACACCCAGAGGTGCTTGAGTTTTACACACAATCCTCAACTTTGTATTACCTCTCTAGCATAATCCTCATTCATCTTTTCTTTTTCTTTTTGGTTTTTGGGTCACACCGAGCAGCTAGCAGCGCTCAGGGATTATTCCTGGCTCTATGCTCAGAAATCGCTCCTGGCAGTCTCTGGGGAACCATATGGGATGCTGGGATTGGAACCACCATCCTTCTGTGTCTAAGGCAAACGCCCTTCCACTGTGTTACCTCTTCAACTCCCGAGTCCTCACTCATCTATTAGTAACTACAGATTTCAGCGACTACTCCAAAAGTCTAAAACAGTTGTTAAATATCATGTTTTTAGCCTATGATTATTATAGGCTTTGCAGCTAAAAATACATTCTCCATCTAGAGCCCTGCTGTGTCCTGTGTCAATTTACTCTATCACTATCTCTTCAGGGGAGATGTTCCATGAGGATCACAAAAGGATAATGGCACAATGTTAGAGACTCAGATACTTTTATTTGTCATAGTTCAGCTTTCTGTTGACCTTAGAGTTCTTGAAAGTTAGAAGATATGCTGTTGCCCTTGCATAGTATGGATCTAAACTGCATGGGGTCTAGTTCTACACAAGCTTGTTTCCAATAAATACATTTAAATTTATTTTATTTATAATTTTGTGAATTTTTTCCTTAAGTTTACCTGAAGAATAAAGACTATAAACAATACAAGATATTTGCTAATTCACCCTTTATGGTATTGGTCCACAGCAGGCTATGTTTTGGCTAAGATTTTTGTTTGTAGGCATAGGGTTGGTACCCCTAATATCCACATTGTTCAGTGCTCACTTGCATTTTAACAGTCTCCTAGTGGATATGAAGAAAAGCACCTTCTTCAGTAGTGACTTAAAATGCTTTATTTTGTTTGTTCGTTTTTTGGATCATATCTGGCAGCACTCAGAGGTTAATCCTGGCTCTGTGCTCAGAAATTACTCTTGGAGTGCTCAGGGGACCATATGGGTTGCCAATGGAGAGAACTCACATCCACCATGTACAAAGAAAATGCCCTACTAGCTGTGCTATTGCTCCAGCCCATTAATGCATCACTTTTTAAAACAGAAATCTTCCCAGATAGTTTGGTCTGGGCTTGTACCTCTGTGGCATGGGTGCAGATTCCCCTTTCTGTATGAAGCCACAGCAGACCAGTGCCACATCCTACATCCTACAACAGAAAAGTCCCAGCTCTACAACTTATCACACTGCCAGGCCACCAAATTTATTTTCATGTCTCTAGATTCTGAACCACTGAGCCACTTGTGACACCTTAAAATTTCATAGTAGCACACATCCTCATTTGAAAGGTCCAGAGTAGGGTTTTGACAGAAGAGCCCAGAGATGTGTAAGACCAGGCAACTTTTATCAGCATCAAAGCTGCACTGAGGCACTGAAGCACCATGCAGTGATGGTATTTATAAGATTATGTCATTTGAAACTCACAGTTAAAAAATAGAATTTTTGTTATTATATTGAAGATCATTCTTCCTTTTTAAAAAAGAACTTCTAATTTCACTGGTAAGAACAAGAAGGAGTTTAAGCCTTCAATGGAAACAATAACTAGGATTCAAGAGGCTACCTATGGAATGGGAGAAACTATTCACCCAATATTCATCTGATAAAGGGTATATATCTGAGATATATAAGGTACTGACAGAACTGAACAAGAAAAAAATCTAACTGCATCAAAAATGGGAAGAAGAAATAAACAGACATTTTCTCAAAGAAGAAATACAGATGATCAAAAGACATATAAAAAAGAAGCCTTCCACCAAGACCAAGACTACTAAGTAGTAAGCTAAGTACAGAGGGACCACATATTCTAGTAGCCCGGAGGGGTGAGGGAGGAGGATATGGGAAGTAAGACGAACACGAAGGACAAATTAGGGATGGGAACCCCCCTGATTTTATGTAAATATGTACCTATAATATTATGTCAACAATATGCAAGTCACTACAATCAAAATAAAAATTATATTAAAAAAAGCCTTCACATCACATTAATCATCATGCAGATGCAAATCAAAACAACAATGAGGCATCATCTCACACCACAGAGAATGACACATATCACAAAGAACAAGAACAACTGATGCAAGTATGGATATGGTGAAAAGGGACTTTCTTTATGTTGGTGGGAATGCCATATAGACCAACCCTTCTGGAAAACAATAAGAATATTCCTTTAAAAAATAGAAATGAAGCTTTCTTATGATTCAGAAATATCACTCCTAGGGATATACCCTAGGAATACAAAAACATAATACAAAAATTACCTCTGCGCTTCTATGTTCATCAGCACTATTTACAATAGCCAGTATCTGTAATCTGCCTGACAAGAGATGAGTGGCTATGATATATCTACACTGTGATATACTATGTAGCCATTAAAATAAATTGAAGTCATGAATTTTGCTTATATATGAATGGACATGAAGAGTCAACGGGAGAGGGATAAACATAAAATAATATCCCTCATCACTGGGGTATAATAAAAATAAAAAACAATTTGGGATGATATCCAGAGACAATAGAGATGAAAATCAGGAGGACCATTCCATGGTAGGCAGCTTGTCACAAGAATGGAGAGTGCGGGGCCCGGGAGATAGCATGGAGGTAAGGCGTTTGCCTTTCGTGCAAAAAGTCATCAGTTCGAATCCCGGTGCCCCATATGGTCCCCCGTGCCTGCCAGGAGCAATTTCTGAGCATGGAGCCAGGAGTAACCCCTGAGCACTGCCGGGTGTGACCCCCCCCCAAAAAAAACCCCCACAAAAAGAATGGAGAGTGCAGTTAGAGTAGAGAAAGTCTAATATGGAAGGGACATTCATGGCACCCCTTCATTGGAGTAGAACAAACCACAGTGTCACAAAAGAAAAGAGAGAGGAAAGAGAGAAGTAAAATGCCTGCCTCAGAGGCAGATTGGAGAAAGTGAGTGGGAGGGAAGAGGGCATCAGGGAGGGTGAGAGCAAAACTGTTGACATTGGTGGCAGGTTTTTATATATTATGCATCTATAACTCAATCATGAATAACTTTATCTTTAAAAAAAACTTGTATTATGAAGAACCTTATAAACATGGTGTTAAAAAAAAACAGAAGGAGCTTAAGAAGTCTCCAAAACTGTTGACCACTTACATAAACGGAACAGCTGAACAAGCTATGAAAAGCCCAGATATAAACTATTAAAGGCCATTTATTGCAGAAAGAAAGTTCATCGTCCTTTTCCACAACCTTGCAACAGAAAAAAAACTGTCTTCAAGAAGTGGGGACTGTGACTTGGTAAATAAAGAAAATAAACTGATTTGTACAGGCCATCTATCTGAAAAATATGCCCTGATTTAGTTAATGTCAATAATTCTGGTTCTTCCAGCAGAAACCCCATCATTGAAATAGAATTGTTCTTTTCTTGAAGTTTCTCAGCACCACAAAACAATGGGCACAAGTTTCACTCAACAGGAATATATATATATATATATATATATATATATATATATATATATATATATATATATAAAAGGAATTTGAGCTTGAGATTCAATGTAGCTTTAACTTTCTGGAGAAAGAGAAGTATAAGTGAACTTATAGCTTATTTGGTGAGACTAAAAGACCTTGGCATTCTGGTAGATTACCTTCCTGAGCTTATTAATAGCTTACAAGAAGAAAAACAGTACATTTTACTTGGTTGCAATGTTATGTGTTGCCTGCAGCAAAGTCACTACTTAAAAGCAAATTTGAGGAATATAATATTTTATATAATATATAACATATATATGTAATACAATATTTAATGGTTTTAAACTGACTTCAGGAAGACATAAAAATAACTATAATCTAAAACAAAAGTTATAAAGGATGGTAGTATTCAGATATTAAAACAACAATTAAGTGGATTATGGGAACAAAAAAACCGTTTTACTTTGATTCCAGAACATACTGGTAATATAGCTAAGATTGTAGATGCTTATTTAATGCAGTTGCCTTTATAAAATTCCTTTGCTAAAGACTATTTATTTCCTTATTTAGAATGTTCCTGAACCATATAAAATTTTTTAAAAATAGTTTCATCTGAGAACTGTGAATTATTGAAGAAATAAAAGCATTCTTTTATTTAGGAAGTTATATAATTAAACCACAACAAAACCACAGTAATCTACTTCATATTAAAGTGAAATGACACAGAAAAGCTCCTAGAAACAATAAGTCAATACATTAAAGTGACCAGCTACATAGTCAATACACAAAAGACAGTTGTATTCCTCTATACAAATAACGACTCAGAAAAGCAAGAGATCAAAGAGTCTATCCCATTTAAAATAGGGTCTAAAACTATCAAATACCTATGAATCAACCTAATAAGAGATGTGACCCATATCAAGAAAATTTCAAAACACATCAGAAAAAATTGAAGATGTAAGGAAATTCCATATTCGTGAATTGGAGGAATAATTGTCATTAAAATGACCATCTTGCCTAAACTACAATATAAATTCAATTGCTATTCAAATTCAGACA
>PVKC010039152.1:0-12410 GCA_004027635.1 Crocidura indochinensis | reverse complement strand
CATATGGGACACCAGGGGATCGAACCGCAGTCCGTCCAAGGCTAGTGCAGGCAGGCACCTTACCTCTAGCGCCACTGCCCGGCCCCGCCAATTAATTTCTTTATGTCTCAGAGAAGAGCATATCCATTGAGTTCTCCTAGGAGGTACTTGTTAGGAGCAGATTAAATAGAGAGCATGTACATGGTATGTCTATTTCAACATTCCCATCTCCTTAACCTCCTTTGAAATATGCAGAGAAAGTTTGCTTTTTTAGACCTTATTAACATTCTGAGTCTATGCATCAATTTTGCTGCCCATGGGATGATGAATCCCTGGGATGCACGTCCATTGGGAACTAGTGCGTTAAATATAAAACCTTAGAAGGATGTTCCCATGTCCAAAAATGTGACTCCTTAGACATTAGTATTCTATCCTCCTTCAACTTTAACCCTTACAATTCAGTACCACACATGCTTCTCAAGTCCTGGAAATTTTCTGGTGAATAAGCTCTTGTAAAGACTTCTACTTTTAATCTTTGCGATTTGGGGACCTGGTGAAGAGTCTGAAGGCAATTGCTCTGGAAGCATTCTGGACGTTAATCCTGGAATAATCAGCATCAAGTTCTGGAGCAAATGTCACTTTGATGGCAAGGTAAGAATGACTGACCATAAGCAGAGGGTGCTTGTAAATCTACTTCTCTAAACAAAGTAAGTTCAGAAAAAGTTGAGATTTAAAGTTGTAGCCTTGGCCTTTACCATTTCTGCCAAAATGTCCTGCTTGTTGAATTGTGACTCAGAGATTATACTCTGCTTAACCCAAAACAAAGAATCTCCTGCTTTCACTATTTCTCTCATCCACCTCTTTGGAGATAGTAAAGGTCCACCAAGACTTGATTAGGTTGAAAGAGGTACTTTTGTCTGTCCCTAGTCCTTCCCTCCCCCAGTCATGGATTGAACTGGTCAATAAAGATGGCAGGAGAGGTCGATTTGACAGGTTCTTAGACTAAAAGACTCCCTGCTTTTCTCTCTTGTGTTTGGCTTGATTTATTAGTCCTCATGGCTACCCTTCTTTAGATTTGTAATACAATCCCTGGGGTTGGATTACAGCAAATGGAGTCCTTACACTCTTTCCATATTATGTGATCATGTACATTTCTCCAGCATTCTTCAATCTGTGTGATAGTATTTACCAAATGTGCAGATCATGAGTACTATAATTTTTAATTGTTTTTTTGGGCCATACCAAGCAGTACTCAGGGGTTACTCCTTGGTCTGCACTGAGAAATTATTCCTAGTGGGATCTGGGGACTATATTGGATGCCAGGGATCAAATGAGTTTGCCATATGCAAGGCAAACACCCTTCACGCTGTGCTCTGGTACAATAAATTCCTGCTGCAATTCATAACAAAGATATTTGCCTTGGTCCTCACCCTAGCTGCCTCACCTACTATGGGACTTCTTTAGACATTGGATCAAGACTGCCTTATTGTCTATCAACTTCTCAATGTTATATTTATAGCTGGTAGGGTCTTCTTTACTCCAAGAGTACTTTCTAGAATCATTAGATGCATAAATATAGATCCACAATACTTATAATAACCAAAGTAACAAAGTTTTGTGTGCACTTAACTGCCCAAATTCCTTCCCTTCACAAGTACATCATGATACTATTATTATTTTTTGTTTTTGTTTTTGGACCACACCCGGTGACACTCAGGGGTTACTCCTGGCTATTCGATCCTGGCTCTGGGGTACTATATGGGAAGCCGGAGATCAAACCAGGTCTGTCCTGAATCTGCGAGTGCAAGGCAAAAGCCCTACCACTGTGCTATTGTGTTGGTCCCATCATCATGATACTATTAATGTTGAGTCAAAAGCATGATGCAAGCCCCCATTTACCATACATTACCCATATCTCCTCTTCCCTTTCCTAGCAATATTATCCCTACTTTGGTCAAACTTATGAGTAAACCTAATCCCAGAATCAAACACTGAAGATCTTCATTTGGAGACCTCTTCGCATTCCATTTCTTGTTTTAGTGGATTTCAACAGGAGGTAAAGGACAAAAATCTATGCAGATTAATTAGGTTTAAGCTTCATACTTATTAACATCTTACAGATGAGAGAAGGGTATAGTGAGACTACACAGTATATTAGGTCAGGGTATTTTTGCCACTAAATCATATAGGCTAGTGGGAAGAAAAGGGTTACTGGAACCTTCATAGAGAAAGTCAGTGGCAAGGAAGTTCTTCACAGCTTTCTCTTCAGCTAAAGAGAGAAGTCTACCTATAGTAAGTCCATTGGAAGAGAACAAGGAAAAAAATTATCCAATATTACACTGTTTATTCTCTCTGCTCTGCTAATAGGATTCCCTATTAGCCAAATGTCAACTGGAAACTAGCAGAAAGAGAAAATGTGGGTGAATCCCTGCCAGCTTAACACCTAAGACATAGAACAGGGTTAAGAGAGTTGGAAATAAAAAGACAAAATGACGGGGCCGAAGAGATAGCATGGAGATAAGGCATTTGTCTTGCGGGCAGAAGGTCGGTGGTTCAAATACCGGCATTCCATATATCCCTTGAGGCTGCCAGGAGTGATTTCTGAGCATAGAGCCAGGAGTTACCCCTGAGCACTGCCAGGTGTGACTCAAAAACCAAAAAAAAAAAAAAAAAAGAAAGAAAGAAAAGACAAAATGATGATGTTTGAAAGAGAAGGAACATTTGTCCTGATAATATGGTTAAGATTTGTAATAGATATGGGGGGAGTTTGAAATAAATGAATAAATAAATAAATAAATATATTATTTTGTTGCAGATGGTTTTGGTTTCATTAATTTCATAAGCCTTTTTTAAAAGTTGTAATGGGATTTAATTGTAAATTCTTTGGAAATAGGCCCTATGATGTGTAGGCTGAGTTTTTCATCAACAAACTCCACTATGATGAGCTTATTAGAAATAGAGGAGGCACACTTAATTTTAGAAGTATTTTAAAACCAATGCATGTACTTAGAAAATGCATACATTTACAAAGGCATGCAGATTTAACTATTTCTGAAATTTGTATTTTGTTGGGCCATAAAGTCTAAACAAATTTATAAACTGAACCCATAAAGGGTCGATTCTCGGACCACCATGGAAATAAGCTTGAGATTAGTAATAATAAAACAAGTAGATTATCCAGTGTTATTGAAAATTACACAGCATGCTTCTAAGTAATTCTCAATTGAAGAAAAATTAATAGAAATTAGAAAATGTTTTAGTTGTATAATAAAAATTATTTCTGTACATACAGAATTTTAAGGGAAAAAAGCTGAAAGCAAATAATCTACACACTGCCCTTAAGATGATGAACAAAGGACAGAATTTCAGCCTAAAACATTCAAAGAAGAAAATGATAATGTTATGATATAAAATAATTAAAATACATACTTAATATAGGCAAACATTGTGAAAAAAGATTACCACTATTTTGTTGATTGGCACATACACCACTTCACATATTTATTGTTTTTTTATAGAACATTTAAGTTCCACTCTTAGAAAATTTGACTAATGTAAAATTATTTGCTATTGTTTCTGTTTTTTATATTTCATCTTGATATTTACAGATGAAGGTCTACCCTTTAATAAATTCTTCATTTCTTCTACTTCTCAGTCCTTAGAAAACACCTCCCTTTTTTAAATTAGAGTATCATTATTTATTTTGTTTTTTAATAATATATTTATTTAAACACCGTGATTACAAACCTGTCTGTAGTCCGATTTCAGTCACAAAAAGAACACCCCCTTCACCAATGCAACTTCCCACCACCAATGCCCCCATCGCCTTCCTCCCACATAGCCCCTGCCTGCATTTGAAACAGGCATTCTACTTCTCTCACTCTCAAACATTGTCATGGTAGTTGCTAGTGTATTATTTCTCTAACTGCACTCATCTCTCCTTCAGGTGAGCTTCATATCATGAGCAGATCCTTCCAGCCCTTATCTCTGGACATTATTACAATAAAGTCTTTTGTTTTTCTTAAAACCCATAGATAGGTGAAACTATTCTATGTGTCTCTCTCTCCCTCTGACTTATTTCACTCAGCATAATAATTTCCATGTCATCCATGTTTAGGAAAATTTCATGACTTCATCTCTCCTGACGGTTGCATAATATTCCATTGTATATGTACCACAGTTTCTTTAGCCATTCATCTGTTGAAGGGCATCTTGGTTGTTTCCAGAGTCTGGCTATTGTAAATACTGCTGTGATGAATATAGATGTGAGGAAGGGATTTTTGTATTGAGTCTTTGTGTTCCTAGTGTATATCCCTAGAAGTGGTATAGCTGAATCATATGGGAGCTTGATTTCCAGTTTTCTGATTTCCTTGTTTTCCATGAGGGCTGGAATAGATAGCATTCCCACCAGCAGAAGCATCCCCCACTTTGTATTCTTTGATTCGACACGTAAGTGATATCATACAGTATTGGTCTTTTTCTACATGATTTATTTCACTGTTTACTTAGTGAAATGCTCTCAGTGAATGCATGCATGTCCTTTTTATCAAGGTTAAATAAAATATTATGAAATATGTGGATATATACACACAAACATATATATATATATATACATATATCTCACATCCTCTTGATCTACATTGATCCATGGTCACTAACATTGCTTCTATATCTTGGTTATTATGAATTATACCATAATAGACACCAAGTGCAAATATTCTTTGGCATATTTTCTTTTAATACACACAATGTGGGCTGCTGGATCACTCAGTAATTCAATTTTAATTTTTTGAGAAATTTCTCTAGTGGCTCCTTCAACTTACAATCCCATGAACAGTGTACAATCATTCCCTTTCCTCCACATCTTCATTTATAGCTGTTATTTATTTTGAATCAATAATAATTCCACCAGGTGTGAGATGCCATCTCGTTCACTTTTGATTTGCATTTCCCTGATGATGAGTGATTCCAACCATCTTTTTATACACCTGTTACTCATATGTATGTCTTGTTTTGAAAATGTCAGATGGCATCTTATTTTGAAAAATGTCTATTCCATTTCTCTGCCATTTTTACATCTCCTTCCTTCCTCTTTTTCCTAGTGAGTTATCTGTGTCTATATATTTCGGATTGTAGCTGATTATCTAAATATATGGCATTTTCTCCATTTGCTAGGCTGTCTTATTTTATTGGGAGTTTCCTTTGATGTGCAGAATACTCAATAGCTTGATGTAATCCCAATGGTTTGCTTTTAAATTTTGACTACTTTTAGTGTTAAATCCATAAAATATTATCCAGAAAATATATCAAGGAGTTTTTACTTTTCTCTGTGTCAACTTGGAGGTGATGTTAAATTCAAATTTTTAATGTTTTGCATCAATTTTTGTATACCTATTAACGTAAGATTAAGTTTAGGTTTGTTGTGTGTCTGTCTAGTTTTCCTAACACTCTCATTTAAGAGACCATCCTTTCCCTATAATTTTTGCCATCTTTGTCATAATTGACTCTATATGCCTGTATATTTTTGAGCTCTCTACTCTGTTTCATTAATGTGTTTGTTTTATGTCAAAATTATATTTTTATTACTAAGGTGACATTGGTTTGTAACATTGCATGACTTTCTATTGTATAGATTTTACTTCAATATCTGTAGATACCACATTATAATCACCACTAAAAGTCTACTTTTCATAGTATCATAATTTTTTAATAACTAAAGCTGTGTGATACCATTTGGAATTAGGAAATGTGATGCTTACAATTTTGTTTTGTATAACAGCTGCTTTGGTTTTCCTACTAAAATTTTAGGATTTAAATATATATATTTAATATATATATGTATATATATATATATATATATTTCTAGAGCTCCTGCAGTGTTATTGGTGCTCTTGCCTCAACCATGGCCTAATCAGGTTTGATCCCCAACACTACATATTTTCCCCAAGCCTCACCAGAAATGATTCTGAATGCAGAGTCAGTATTTCCCTCATAACTACTGGGTGTGGACCCTTCAATATATACACATATACTCATATATACATAAATATATACACATATATTTCAGTGAAAAAATACCCCTGGAATTTTTATGACTACTTCCGGAGAAGTAGAGCTTCTAAGGAACAGAAGAGCTTTGAGTAATTTGTTCATTTTTTCTATATTTGTTCGTTCTTTTTGAAAGAATTCTTTCATTCTTTAATCTCCCCGTATTTGTGAACTTTTCAGTCTTCTGCTTGCAGCTAATTTCTAGTCGTATACCACTATGATCAGAAATAAACTTGAGATGTTCACACCAAGCCAGCCCCATAGACTCACTCTTTTCCTGAAAGAGATGTAAACCAAACTGTGAAAAATCATACAGTAGAAAGTTGGCAATCTTGGGAAGAGAAAGCAGGCCAACTTCTGCCCTGCTGAAGCCATACCTGTTGCATCCGTCACCCATAATAGCCTGTTTACCTATGGCCCTGCTTAACCATTCCTCTGATCCTGCAGACAACAATCTAACCAAACTCCACATATGCCAGTATTTGGACTGATATTACTTTGTTCTTTTTATGGAGTCAGTGCGTGTACCCTACCCCCTACCCCCCCCCACACACACCTTCACATAGTTCTGGGAGACCCGAGAGCTGACCCACAAAAGCCACAACATCAGAAATTGTGCTTTGAACTCCTAGACTATTTCATTGGTTGGTCCTGTCATCTCCATATATTATTTTATTTTTTCATTTTTATTTTTATTTTTATTTATTTATTTTGGTTTTTGGGTCACACCCGGCAGTGCTCAGGGGTTACTCCTGGCTCCATGCTCAGAAATTGCTCCTGGCAGGCATGGGGGACCATATGGGGCACTGAGATTCGAACCGATGATCTTTTGCATGAAAGGCAAACGTTTGCCTTACCTCTATGCTATCTCCTGGGTCCCTCATTTTCATTTTTTATTTAATTTGGGGGGGCACACCCAGTAATGCTCAGGAGTTATTTCTGGCTCTGTGCTCAGAAATCACTCCCCAGAGGATAATAGAAATAGAAGAGAAATAAACTTGAAAGATCATAGGGGATGCCAGATATAGAATCCAGGTCAGCCATGTGCAAGGCAAATACCCTAACTCCCCACTTTTCTCTTTTTTTTTTGTTTTTGTTTTTTTGGTTTTTTTTGGGGGGAGGGGGTCACACCCGGCAGTGCTCAGGGGTTACTCCTGGCTCCATGCTCAGAAATTGCTCCTGGCAGGCACGGGGGACCATATGGGGCACCGGGATTCGAACCGATGACCTTTTGCATGAAAGGCAAACGCCTTACCTCCATGCTATCTCCCGGGCCCACACTTTTCTCTTTTTATTTCTATTTTTTAAAATAACTTTGCTCTCACTTATCTGGAAACAAATGCATTATGGTCAACTATGTCAACTATGTGATGCATGCTCCTTAAATAAACTAAATAAAAAATATAATCCCAATTTTCTTACTTTTGTGGCCTAGAGTGATGTCTATCCAGGATAATGTTTCTTGTACATGCAAGAAAAACTTTTATTCTGCTGCTACTAGATTGAATGTTCTATATGTATATGTTAAACCCAGCTGTCTAATATATAGTTTGAAACCAATGTTCCATTATTGATTTTTCTCTCTGGATCATCTACCCATTATTGAAAGTAGAGTATCAAATCTCATACTGTTATTATGTTGCTGTCTGTTTTTCCCTCCTAGTGTGCTCACATTTGCTTTAGACATTCCGGTGCTCCCAAGTGGCCTGCATAAATATTTACAAAGGTTATATCCTTTTGTTGAATTGACCACTTAATCGTTACATAATGACATTCCTTGTCTATTACTGCAGTCTTTGGCTTAAAGTCTATATTTTTCTGAGGCCATAGAGATTTGTCAATAGGCTGGAGTGCGTGTTTTGCATGCAGAAGGTCCAGGTTCCATCCCCAGCACCATATAGCACTGCCAGGAGGAAACCCAAGCACATCCTAGAAAATATCCCCCAAGAACCATCATATATAGCTTTAAAAAATGAAAGAAAAATTTATATAAATAGAAACCTCAATTTATATTTTATGTGCTGTAAGTATAGCTTACTTTGTCTTGGTTCCATTTGCATGGACCTATTTTTTGTCTCGTGAACAATGCATTTATGTCCTTAAAGGCACAGCAACTTTTGTAGACCGTTTAGTTAGGTCAATAATGTTTTTAATGAAATAACTGCTCTGAATTTAGAATGGATAATGTAGTCCTTTACATTTAAAATGATTATTATAAATGTGGACTTTCTTATTTTGTTCAATATCATTTGATTTGTATTTCCCTATTCCTTTCTCCTTCTTCTATTCTCTTCTTTGGCGATTTTATGGTTTCCTAAAGATATAGAATGAGTTTATTTCCTGTATTTTATATAACTAATGAATACACTTAGTGAAAGCCATGAGAGTTAAACAAAATACATTTGATTGATAACAATCTATTTGAAGTTTATAACAGCTTAACTCTGAATGCACATCAAAACTCTTATTTTTTTACTTTCCTCTCCCACAGTTTGTGTTGTTAATGTCAAAATTTATATCTTTTACCTGTATGTAAGTCATAAATAATTTTAGTTAGTTACTTAAAATACTTTGTCTTTTAAACTTCTCTCTACCCTTACAGTTATTTGCTCTGCCACAATAGTTAGAGTATTTTAAAAATATCTCTATATTTACCTTTTTCAGTCAGATTCAAACTATGATATTTTCTGTTCCTAATCCTTTTATTTCAGCTTTAAAATGTCCCTTTCTGGAACTCTCATTCACTGCTGGTGGGAATGTCGTCTAGTCCAGCCCTTATGGAAAACAATATGGAGATTCCTCAAAAAACTGGAAATTGAGCTCCCATATGATCCAGCTATACCACTCCTAGGAATATACCCTAGGAACACAAAAATACAATTCAAAAATTCTTTCTTCACACCTATATTCATCGCAGCATTATTTACAATAGCCAGACTCTGGAAACAACCAAGATGCCCTTCAACAGATGAATGGCTAAAGAAACTGTGGTACATATACACAATGGAATATTATGCAGTCGTCAGGAGAGATAAAGTCATTACATTTTCCTATACATGGATGACATGGAAATATTATGCTCAGTGAAATAAGTCAGAGAGAGAGACACACACACAGAATAGTTTCACTTATCTATGGGTTTTAAGAAAAATAAAAGACTTTATTGTAATAATGCCCAGAGATGAGGGTAGAAGGACCAGCTCATGTTATGAAGCTCACCTGAAAGAGGGATGAATGCAGTTAGAGAAATAATACACTAACAACAACCATGACAGTGGCCGGTGAGGTGGTGCTAGAGGTAAAATCCCTGCCTTGCAAGTGCTAGCCAAGGAAGGACCACGGTTCTATTTCCCGGTGTCCCATATGGTCCCCCCAAGCAAGGGGCAATTTCTGAGTGCTTAGCCAGGAGTAACCCCTGAGCATCAAACTGGTGTGGCTCACAAAAAAATAACAAAACAAACAAACAAAAAAACAATTACCATGACAATGTTAAAGAGTGAGAGAAGTAGAATGCCTGTTTCGAATACAGGCGCAGGGTATGTGAGGAGGGAGATGGGGCACTGGTGGTGGGAATGTTGCACTAGTGAAGGGAAGATGTTCTTTTTGTGACTGAAAGTCATCTACAGTCATGTTTGTAAACATGGTGTTTAAATAAATATATTATGAAAAAAATAAAATAAAATGTCCCTTTCTCATGTTTTATATTTATGGTAATGAACCCCTTCATCTTTTTCTTATCTTGAAAACTCAATCTTTTCTTCCAATCTGCAGAATTACTTTGCTGTGTGAAACATACTTAGTTGATATCATTTTTGATCAATACTTTGAATATCTCCTGCCACACCCTTTCATGCTACAAACTTTCTGTTGAAAATTCTGCTGATTATCTTATGGGAGCTCCTTTGTACACAACAAGATTTTTTTTTCTTGCCACTTTTCAGATTCTCTCTTCATATTTAACTTTTGACAATTTAATTATAAAGTGTCTCAGTAGGGTCTCTTTGGATTCCTTGTTTTTGAAACCTCAGGACATTTTGAAAGGACAAGGCAAAGCTTAATATGCATGTCAAGGAAACAAGCAATAACAGATACTGTGGCAGGAAAACATAATTGGTCCACTTTTAAACTCTGAATAATATACTACTGGTTTGGCATTTTTATATTCTATCATGTATTATTGATCTTGATCCACAATTTAATCACTTTTTCTTACCAACATTTTATCTTCTATATTTTTTGCACTTACGCTGTCAAAATCATGTTGCTTAACTCTTGTCTTATTTTTGTCTTCATTACCTGATCTATGTATTAATACTAAAATGCAACAATTAATAAATGACTTTTAATATTTCTAGAACTTTGAAGATCTTATTATTAGAAAATTAAAATTTACTGTGATTATAATTTCTTTCTCTATAAACCCTTTTTTTCACCTTATTTGGTTTTGTGGCCACACCCAATTGTGCTCAGGACTTACCTCTGGCTCTGTGCTCAGGGATCATTCTTTGCTCTGCTCAGGGGACAGTAATAGGGCACAAAAGATCAAAGCCTGAACCAACACATGAAAGGCAAGCACAATACCAACCACTTTGTACTATCACTCTGGGCCCTTATAAACCCTTTTCTATGCTATTCTGCCATATTTAATTGCCTGCGTATTTTATTCTTGCATGTTTGAAAATGCTCCATTTTGTTTATTCTCTACTTCCATTAAGAGTTCCTTCATTAGGGGCCGGGCGGTGGCGCTGTAGGTAAGGTGCCTGCGCTAACCTAGGACGGACCGCGGTTCAATCCCCCAGTTCCCCATATGGTCCCCCGTGCCTGCCAGGAGCGACTTCTGAGCAAATAGCCAGGAGTAACCCCTGAGCGTAGCCGGGTGTGGCCCAAAAACCAAAAAAAAAAAAAAATAAGAGTTCCTTCATTTATATATTTTTCTAATAGTTTCCTCTTCATGACCCACTGGGTCAAGTATTTGCCTTGAACATGGTTGATTAATCCTTGGCACCCAAAGCATCTCCCAGAACCCCTACAGGAGTGATCCCTGAGGAAGAGAAAGAAGTAAGACCTAAGCACCACAAATTTAGCCCACAAAGAAAAAGAAAAGAAAATATTAAATAGCCCTAAACGCAAATTGAAACGTCCTAAAGTTTCAGATCTCATAGAATAAAGCCTGTGGCATTGGATTTGCTAATGAGTTTTCAGATATAATACCAGAAGTAAACCCATGGGGAATAAAATGGAAAAAGTTTTGTAGCACAGGGGCCAGAGCAGTGGTGCAAGTGATAGGGCATTAGCCATGCACATGCTAAACTAGGACAGATCGCGGTTCAATTCCCCGGCATCCCATATGGTCCCCCAAACCAGGAGCAATTTCTGAGCACAAAGCCAGGAGTAACCCCTGAGCATCACCAGGTGTTCCCTCCTCCTAAAAAATAAGGCAAGAAAATTTTGTAGGACAGACAACACCAAATGTTTACAAGGACGAAATCAACTAAGTATTCATTGCTGGTTAGGGTTCGAGGTGATGTACCCACTATAGAAGACACTATAGAAGGTCGTTTATTACAAAGCTACACATAGTATTAGCATACAGCTTAGTCATTTTAGTCCTATTCCCCCCTCCCAAGGATTGAAAACATTTAACACATAGAAATCTACCCAGAAATGTTTATAGTAGCTTCATTCATAATGACAAAACCTGGAAGCAACAAAGTTGTTTTTTAGTCTGTAACTGACTAATCAAGCTACAGTACATACAAGCAAATGTTATATTATTCAGCAACAAAAGTAAATGGGCCAACGAATCACAAAAAGACTGGATGGTGCCATCAATGCATACTCTGATAGGTATAAAAAAGAACAAGACAATCATTCAAAGCTATGAACTATATTATTCTGGCAAATGGAAAACTAGAGCAGTGAGTGTATAGTATAGTGGGAGAGAAATACGGATATTTAGGATACAGCAAGGTTTTAAGGCAGTGAAAGTAATGCTGGAGATAGTCTCCAGGGTGACTTATGTGAAGTGGATAGAAAGACAGAAGCAACCAGAAGGGAACCTGACACTTTCTCTCTACCAATCTCTGCCAACTGGTGGAAGTGATTGGGAAAATCTAGGACTGTGGGCCTTTCTCTTTGTAAGAAAAGAAATTCAGTCCTAAGCCTTACCCAGGTCTTCCAAGTCTATCATCTTTCTCAGGAAGTAACTTCAGGAGGGGCTGGAGCAGTGGTGCAAGTGGTAGGGCATCTGCTTTGCATGTGCTAACCTAGGATGAACCGTGGTACAATCCCCTGGCATTCCATATGTTCCCCCAAGCCAAGAGCGATTTCTGAGCACATAGTGAGGAGTAACCTCTGAGCCTCACCGGGTGTGGTCCAAAAAA
>PVKC010039151.1:0-12607 GCA_004027635.1 Crocidura indochinensis | reverse complement strand
TGAGCTGAGTGAAGTGAGTCAGAAGGAAAAAGACAAACACCAGTTGGTTTCTGGCTGGTGTGGAACAGATAAAGCAAGGAAATGGTGTGTCCCTCGGAATGTTAGCAGAACTGGGAACTGAGGGTGCTACTGGGGGGTGGAGGTGGTGATGTGGGATAGGTCTTGCATGGGGGCTACAGGGCACATATGAAGCTGTAGAATTGTACAAGTGTGGGAAAATCTCAAACCAATAAATGCTGTTCCTGTGTGTGTCAGAATCAGTACTAAAAGGGGAAGAACCTGGGGTGGGAGGAGCAGGTCACAGCTAGCTAAGGCCACAGGAAACTGGATCAGCCCTGTGACACTCGATTCAGGGAAATAAAACACCTGGTTTCCAGCAACAACTACCTCGGGGCTTTCTCTGTCCCTGGAGTTGCTGGACTTCTGGATAGGAGGAGAGAGCAGAGAGACATGCTGCAGAACCAGTCCCCCCTTTTCCAGGGGGACCCATCTGGTCTCCAAGGACAAGTACTATTTCCTCTTCCTCTCTGATCAGGAGAGGGTCCCCTTACACACCACCCTCATACCAAGGACGCCATAGAGCATGGTGCCTAGGAGGAAATCCCCTAAGTAGGAGTCCTCTGAGCTTTGAGAGAGGGAGACAAAGGACTGGAAGTCCATTCATTGTAGTAAGGCTTCAAGAGTTTATGTTTCCTGTGGGCCTCAGAGAAAATGGAGACCCTTGGAGGAGAGAGATCCTAGTTCTGAGAACTCAAACAAGCCTTCCGGGTCCTGTAAAGCAGGATCTGAGATCCCTCCATGAGCCACATCTGGGCTAGAAGGAGGCTATCCTCCACAAAAATCTGGGTGGTCCCAGACAGCAGCCCCATTCTTTTACATTCTGCGAAACCCTGGCCAGAAGCCTACCTGCTTAACTCCTGGGCACTATTTCATGCTTAGGCCCTTGGGAGTATCCCAGGCTCCTCTATAGTAGACTTCCCACTAGGATGCTTCTCCCACTTTGGTGGTCGAAGTGTGTGTGTTGTCACCATGACACCTCATAGGGAGGGGAAGCTGAAGACCAACATGAGACCTTCCAGGGACAGATGCAGGCAGGCCAGGCAGAAGAACAATGTGAAATGAGGTGGGAGGCAAGCACTGAAGTCAGATTCCACCCCCAGGGAATCCCCTGGGGTCCCTCAGAGGCCATGGATGTCATCTTCTCATAGAGGGGCTTTCAGCTTGCATTGTACCAGCCCCTATTGCCCATACTCAGATACAGGAGGAAAAGGAAACACATGGGGAACATCAAGCACACCCAATCTGTCAAAAGTGCTCCCTAGAATCTCAGGCTCAGAGAGCCGAACAACTCTGATGGCATTTTGGGGCATCGCCAAAAGAAAAAAATAAAGGCAGTTGGGGGGTATAGACCCCAGGTGCTTGCTGTCCCCTCAAGTCCCCGTGGTGGCTCTAGGGCAGTCTGGGGGGTTCCGCCAGCACTGGCAGCACTCACCATCATGAGCTCCTTCTGGAAGGACTTGCGTTCCTTGCTCTCGGCATTGTTACAGTCCTCCTTCAGCTTTTCCAGCACCGACGCCACTCGCTCGGGCTCACTGTCCAGCTCGGCACGGCAGAAGGCGGTGAGTGGCAGGTGACCGTAGCCCAGGGCGTCGGCGAAGGCTCGCCAGCTGCCCACATTTTCCATGAGCAGCGTGCGCACCGAAGCATAGATGTAGGTGAGGAACTTACACGGCCGCAGAATCTGCTCGAGCAGCATCGACGTGCTGAGTTCGGGCCCTGGCAGCAGAGAGGGCCGGGCCCGACCCAGCAGCAGCACATTCTTGGCATGCACCAGCCCCACACGGCCCTGGTGGTAGGCGATGTACCACTCCTTGGTCCAGAGCTGGCCCCTCAGCCGGATCTTCTCCTCACTGAGCAACGCCACCACCTCGCCCTTGCGGTACTCCAACAGGTAGTGGCTCTTGCTCTGCCGGACCACGGTCTTGAGCAGCTTCCCGAACTTGAGGCTGCCAACGGGCCGGTCCTGGAAAGTGGGGTATTTTGTAGTGGCAGCAAAGGGTGATAGGATGATCTTGCCCACCTCGTTCTTCTTGAGGAAGCGCCGAGGCCCAGCAGGCTTGACGACGCTCTTGGGTGGCGGTGGTGGTGTCCTCACGCAGAACTGGGCCAGCACGGCCTGGTGCTCGTCCTTGATCTGCACACACAGCGTAAAGTCGGCCAGCTCGGTTGTGCCTCGGCATGCGATGGGGAAGAGGAGGCGGCTCGCCTTGCCCAGCTTCAGCTGGAAGCCACGCACCACTCGGGCCGGTGCAGCGCCTGCCTGTACCTCATAGCTACTTACACTGGGGAAGACACATACCTGCAGATCCTGTGGCCTCGACAGTGGGAATTGGTGCTTCCCCCAGAGCTGCAGAGCGACGGGGGCCGGGCCGGGCACCTGCCGTGCCACCTCGCTCACCAGCAGCGTCTTGGGGGCACAGTCATGCCCAAACAGTGTCACCACGGTCTTGAAGGATGGATGAATGTGCTTAGGGCCATATACCCCCACTGTCACCTTCTTGTGGATAAAGTCCCAGACGGTGGCGGGGTACAGAATGTCAGGGCCATGTGCCACTAGGGCCAGGTACATGCAGGGCTCCAGGTTGTCCAGTTGCACCTGGACTGTGTCCCCTTTGCTGTAGCTCAGGGGTGCCGGCACGTAGGGTCCCTCCTTGGCATCGCTGCGCAGACATTGCAGGCCCACAGTGCTCTGACTGAATGCATCTGCCTTGACCTCAGCGGACACTTTCACCTCCAGCACCAGGCCTGTCCTCACCTCCAGTGTGCTCACCTTCAGCTCCACCACGGGACTCACGCTGCTGCAGCGGTCGCTGTTGAGTTCCAGCGGGGGGTCAGGAAGTGCCCGTAGGGACACCTGCTGTGTCTCCCCGGGGCCCACATGGCCCTCGGGTACATGTAGGCTGATCCCCGTGTCAGGGAGCCGCACAGCACCTCCAGAACTACCCAGTTTGCACACCACGCTGGTTTCCATGGCCTGTGTCTGGCCCCAGCCGGGATTCTGGCCCAGCAAGTCCAGGTCGTGGCAGGAGCGGGCAAGCTTGCGGTGGCTGAGCCAGGCGGCCCGAAAGTCCTCGCGGCTCTGAAACTGCTCGGGTGCCGGGGACTGGAGGCCCGAGGAGAAGCCCGAGGTAGTGGGGGCATCTGACCGGGCCTGCAGCACCGACAGCTCCGACAGGCTGTAGGAACGTTTGCTACGGAAGAAGGGGTTGTCCCGCCTGGCAGCAGGTGGCTCTGGGGCTCCAAGGCAGGCAGCGAGCTCAGCAGAGGGGGTGGTGGTGGTGGAGTCGAAAAGCAGGAGATCCACAGCATTAGGAGGCTCTGGTGCACTGGACGGGACAGGGGTGGGGGCAGCTGGCCCGTGGCCATTCAGGAAAGGGTTCGTCTGTACCCCGTTCCAGAAAGGATTGTTGCTGGTGGGCCGGCGGGGCGCCCGCTCTTCAGGCCAGCCTCCCAGCAGGTCCAGCTCACGGGCTGCCTCATCTGGGCTGTCGGCTACGGGTTCGATCACGCCGCTGTCACTGAGCGTGGAGAGGCGGCAGTCGAGGGGCTGCACGTGGGATGCGGGGATGTAGCCCATCTCGGTGGTGTTGTGTGCGTACCACCACTCGCCGCCCGACGCGTCCAGCACGTACAGGTGGTCTCCCCGAGAGAACTTGAGCGTGGTGAAGTTGGTGGGGCAGTGGTCCCGGATGGCCACCACCTCCTTGGCGCTGCCAAACGGCGTGGGGCTGTCGGCGAGCAAGGCACTGGGGGAAGGCACTAAGGGCAGAAAGAGGAACAAGAGGTGAGGGCTGGGGGAATGGAGTGGGGAGAGGGGTGAGGAAGGCCTTGGGGGCACAGGAAGGATTGAGGAATGAGGGTTGAAGGGGGCACAGGGGCCCTAGGAAGTATGAGGGTTGGTGAGGCTCTGTAGGACTCAGGGCAGGTGGACATGGGATGTGACACATTGATGCTCCCATCAATGGCCCATTTCCAAGGTATTGATCACTAGGGGGTGAAGCTCAAGCACTTTCAGGGAGCTCTGGTGTTTGGGGCAGAGGGGGAGCTGCATGCGGACCTGTCTGCTCATAGAGCGTTCTGGGATCAGGTCAGGCCTCCCAAACAGGGCTGAAACACTCCCTGTATGAACATGGCAGGGGGAACAGTAGTACTGGGATCTGGGAACACCTTCCTGGTGGGCCTTGCTTCTGTGAAACTTCATTAGACAGAGATCTCTGAGCTGGTCAGGCACAGGAAGGAGGGAGATGGGCAGGCTGGGGTCAACAGGGGTCAAGGGTCAGAGAAGAGCATCTTTCACGAGGCTTCTGATTCCTCCTCTCCTTGTGTCCCCCTGGGCCCATCCTCAGAATGGGGAAATTCTGACAGAAATCAGACCAATAGAGATGGTGATGTGGACAGCATTAATCATGGTGAGGGAGCCGTAGATTGTGATTAGGTAGCGCTGATGGTGACAATAATGATGGTGAGGGTGACAGTAATTGTGACTCATGATGGTGTCAGTAACCATGACAGTGATAATGGTGGTGGTCATGGTGATGGTGAAAGTGATGACGGTGATAGAGTGATTTTGATGTAGTGGTTAGTGGTAACTGTGACAGTAAAGATAAAGATACTAATGGTGTTGTGATAGCACTGGTGATGGTGACAATGAAGATGGTGAGAGTAACTGTGAAGAAGATGGCAATGATGGTTATGGTGATGGTGTGAGTGCTAGAGATGGTGCCAGCGATAGCAATAAGGATGGTGACAGGAATGAGGTGATGATAGTGAAGGTGATGTGACAGTAACAGTAGTGATGAGGACTACGACAGGGAGAAGGCAGCACATGTACTAGATCAATTCACAGGGGACACTAGATGCCCAGTGAGATCAGGGAAGTGTCCAGGATGAAGTACCTCTGGTCTGACCTCAGTGTCCTAGAATTTTCATTTTATGCAGGTGTCAGAGAACCACAAACACAACCAGTAATGCAGGGGCTGCTCTATTCCTGTGCCACAGCTACTGTGGAGACCTGCAAACTGAGTGTGACAGGGCCACTGCCATGCTCCTGAAATGACTGAAATCTTTGACAGGAAGGACAGCATCAAGCAGGCTGCTGAGGCTTGCCCATGGTCCCAGAAGCCTCCCGTCACTCACCTTTGACATCATCGAAGCTGCTCTCGAACCCTTCGCTCACATCGATCAGGGCCCCCTCGGACTTGCACCGGGGGAGCCCGTTGGCGTTGGCCGCACGGATCCGCTGAGCGGCCATCACGTCAGGCTCGGCAGGCCACACTAAGGCTGCATGCCTGTCCGAAGCTCACGAAGGCGACCACTGTCACTGAGGCCCATGCTTCTGTGCCCTGTGGTGTCCTGGCTTCCTCCTGCAGAGGGTGAGGAGAATGGCTCTGAGCACAATGGCTGTGGGGTCCCTTGAGTCACAGAAAGCAGCACCTAGACCCCATTCCTGTACAAAGGTACCCTGGACACCCCTCCCCCCCACACACACACTGCCCATGCTTCCTGGCCTGCTCTAGTACCTGATGCAGCAGGATTGTTCTTGTCCACACAGGGTAGGATTTCTATTTGTCCGCACTCACGGAAGTGTACAAAGGCCCCTTTGTTCATGTGATGAGTGAGGTACCAAAGGCTAGTCTCATCTGCAGCCCAACCTGGGTCCTGGGTCCACTCTCAGGGCCTGTCAGCTGCATGGGTGAGGAGAGACCTCCGTGGCCTGCCAGGCTGTGATCTGGAAGGCACCTACCCCCAACTCTCTTTCCTATGTTCCATGTCTTTTGCACACCAGGGACCAACAGGCTGGATCCTGTGCCCCCCCCAAGCCAGCACCAGCCCCCTATACACTGTGATTCAGTTACCCAACCTTGGTTCTTCCAGGTCAAGCCCCTTACTGCACATGTCTTCACATACATGCATGGTACATACACAGTCCTGTGAATACACACACACACACACACACACACACAGGCATACACACACTTCAATCCTGATGCAAACCTAGGATGGCAGGTGACTTCTCATTTTTTTTAAACCATTATTTTTGCTTTGTTTTGGAGCCACGCCTGGTGATGCTCAGGGGTTTCTCCTGGCTCTGCACTCAAAATCACTCTCACTCCTAGTGGTGCTTAAGGGACCATCTGGGGTGCTGGGAATTGAACCCAGGTCTGTCACATACAAGGCAATTACTATACTATCTCTCTGGCCCTATTTTTCATTTCTTATCATTTAATAAAGCCAATTCACCAACTGATGGGATGACTGCTAGTTTATTTTCAACCATCTATGTTGTTTGCTTTGTTAGCTTTTACTGGTTCCTCAGACTTTCCCCGGCGTCACCATCACTATCACCATCATTACTGTCATAGTCGCTACCACTGTCACAGCACAATCAGTATCTTCAGCCCTATTCACTACTGCTGCTTCATCCTGTGTCCAGGAATTACTAATGGAGACATCTCAGACAACATATAATCACACACTAGCTACACATCACACAACCACACACCGCATATCATAAAACTATACACCAAACACAGAACCTCAGATTAACCAAACACACTGCAACCAACCACATCAACCACACACCAACCATACAGCAACAATCTATCAACCACACGAGTCACACATCTACCATACAACCACACATCAACCACAGCCATCAGTGATACACTAATCACATGTGAATCAGATATCATTGTCTAGATATCAATGACACCCCATACACCAACCTCACATCTGCACATCATGCATCAACCACAACCACACACCGATCAATCACATCACACCAACAATACATCCAAGTACACTCAATGTTCATGCAACATATGAAGAAGCAAGCATACATCAATGATACCTACCATACACCACCATATCCCATCACACTTATCAAGCACATCACATAACCGCCCATCCATATGTACCAACCACACATCAGTTTAGGAGAACCCAGAGGCACACCTCAACTCCATACTCTTAGGTACCTGTCCAGGCAGACTTGAAAGCAACTGAAGACTTAGTCACAGCACTGTTACAGAGAAGTAAAGAAGGGAGAGCACCTGCAGGGGTGAGAACCCCCCTCACATATACAAAGAAAAAGCTTAATAACCTAGTCATCCAAAACCAGGCTCGTAAACACCATAAAGTGTATAGCTACTGCAACACACTTTCTAATCCCTACCAAAATGGGAAAGAGACCCACATAATACGGCATGGTCCGAGAACAGCCACATTCACCAAAATCACAACTGCACTCCACCTGTTGACTCAACAGAGAAAGGAATAGATACAGCCATCTGACCTGTCAAGGAACTGAGTGTGAGGATAACTGGGTTCCTCATCTTGATTTCCCTATTTTCTAGTCTTGGCAACAAAGCAGAGGGATTTCATAAAGCCCCACACAGGCCAATTCCATCAGGTTCTCATAAGACCCTTTTCTGAAGAAGGATGGACATGAATGAGCCCAGCCTGAGTTTAGATGCTGGGCCTGTCAGACCCCCACTGAATGCCTGTACCTGTAAAGATATTATCAACCCCAGGTGTGTGTATGCTTGCCTGTGTGTATCCCAGGTTAAGCTTTGTAGGCTTGGCTGCAGATGGAAAGATGTAAAGAGAAAGTGTTTCCCGCCACCCCCAGAAGCATCACAGTCCTGACGATACTGTGAATGATAACAAGAAATGAATCTGGCCTCTGCCCTCCTTACAGACTCCCCAGAGCCAAGGTATGTGCTAAGCAGACCTCAGCTGGTGCCTGGCAGGTGTGAATGAGGTGATGCTTGAATTTCCCCACACAGATGGCTGTGGGCACATCACAACCGCAGGATTAGAGGGCCAGAACTTCAGGGTTCCAAGTTGAGAGTTGGGGGGGCTTCTGCCTGACCTGCCTGCCCTGATTCCGAAGTCATCCTTTTGGGAGAAGCAGACCCCAGAGATAGCTGCAATCCTGATATCTGCAGCAAACTGAGGTAACTCACGGGAGTAGGGCCAGACCATCCAGGCTGAGCATTTCTCAGGTGGGTATAGGACCCCAAGGAGACCCTTTGGGGGCTGAGCCCAACACAGACAGGAACCATCTGATCCCAGAGGGTCCGCATACTTTGCCTGGCCTCTCCCCCTCATTCTTCAACTTCTCTCCTCTCACCTCTCAAGCTCCAGGGCTGCAGGGCCTCTATGGCCTCAATCTCCAAACACCATCTGGTCCCCCACCCCACTTCCAGAACATTCTTTCCGAGGACCCTCGGAGACACATTCTTGAACCGTGAGTCACTGGCCTGAAGTGGGGTGCAGATATCCCTACTGAGGTATTCCAGAGCTTTGGGGGAAGATTCTGAGTCACACAAGTGCTTTGGAGAAGATTTAGGGCATTCCTAGATAACGGAACATGAGAAACGCCCAGGCTAGCAGGTTCATTCTAGAAGGAATGTGCCCCCCCTCTCCCCATTTTCCTGTGTGCCCCCCACATAGGTGGGGTACAGGATGAACAGCTCAGCTCACTTCAGATCACTCACAGCTAGCTCCCAACTGGACCCAGATCTCACATCTCAAGAGCCAGGCAGGAAACCTTGGGGAGTCCACTCTGAATCTTATCAGGCAGCAGTGAAACAGAAGCAGCCTGGGGTGCAGAAAGGTGCTCACAGAAAGTTCTAGAATTCAGACTCATGGCCTTGCTTTTCTGTTTTCCTTAAGGTCCTGGGAGAGGCACGGAGAGTAGGTTTGGAGGTGCCTCCCTTCCCGCTGAGTACCTGAGCCTGAGGACTAACGATGGGGAGAAGAAGGGAGGCCCTAGGGTCAGATGCTCCATTGTGGCCAGTTCCCCGCATACACCAAGGAATATTGCTGCTAAGACAGAGTGTCAGAGGGCATTGAAGGTTTGGGAATGAGAATGTGCAGAGGCCAGGTCTCCTGGGTCCATGCAACTTCCAGCCGGCTGACAGCAAGCTGTTCAGAAAGGAAGGGATGTGCAGCTCTGGGGATCCCACGGCTGTCTTTACACCCTCTGCAATAGCCCCCCAGGTCCCTGGCCTGGCTGGGTCATACCATTCTGCATGCTGGTGGGAGGCGAAAACCATAAGGTTCTGTCCCCCTTCATTCCATGGCTTTGTCTCTGGAGCCTTTGTAGCACACCTGAAGCCTTACAGTGAATGAGATGCAGGGTTGGGGAGATGCCTAAATGCAAGCTCTGCATGCAGGAGTCTTGGGGTCAATCCTGGCACCTCAGAGTCCCTTGGGCAACATCAGGTTCTTTCCCTGAATCTAGGAAGATTTGGCACCTGCAATTCCAACCCCAGCCCCAGCACCTCTTTGAGAGAGGATGAACAGGCACAGTTCCAAGGGGAAGAGAAGGAAAAGGGAGAGCTGAGTTGACAGTCACCTAAGTTAAGGAGATGCAAATCAAAGCAACACAGATATCATTGCATGACAGTAAAAATGTCAGGGTCTGGAGAGCTAGAGTGGGCTATGGCGAGGATCCCTCATTTACTGCTGGAGGCAAAGTTGTCGGGGTTAGCCTGGATGGGAAGCAATATGGAGACAGATCCAAAAATATAGGACAAGAACGTCCATATTACACTGCGATAGCACTTCTTGGCATCTACATCCCACACAGAAAAATAGGAATATGAAAGGGCATATGCACATCTATGTTCATTGCCGTACTTGGTACAATAGTCAAGCTACAGAAACAACCCAAACGCCTAGCTACAGATGAGTGGATCAAAAAGCAGTGGTACAGGGGCCAGAAAAATAACAGTGGGGAGGGAGTTTGCTTTGCATGTGGCTGGCCTACCTAGGTTCCATTGCTGGCATCCCATTTGGTTCCCAAGTCTGCCAGGAATAATTCCTGAATGCAGAGCTAGGTATAACCCTTGAACACCGCAGGGTGTAGCCTCCAAACAAACAAGAACAACAACAAAATAAATAGTGGTGCACACATACAATGGAATGCAGCTTTTAAAAAGTTAAAACTCCTGCACTACAGAGAATTATGCTGAGCGAAGTCAGTGGGAAGGAGGAGACAGATACAGAATAATTTTTCTTCTAAGTAGGATATAAAGGTATGCAGTGAGGTAGCAACAAGGGCCAAAGGCAGCATAATGGGAGAAATGAGCCTCACAACTGAGTTTGAGGGTGTGGTAGGGAAAGGCACTGGAGGTCCTTTGGGGAGGGAATGTATACTAGTGATGAGTGTTAGGATTACATATACAGGGAACCATTAACAGTATTATGATTGAGGTTCTATGGCTAATAGTACAGTAAATCATGAGATCTCAATTAAAATAGTTTTGGTTTTGGGGCCACACCCAATGCTCAGGGGTTACTCCTGGCTCTGCGCTCAGAAGTCATTCCTGGCAGGTTCGGGGACTATAGGGGATGGCGGGGATCAAAGCCGGGTCGTCCCAGGTCTGCCATAAGCAAGACAAACACGTTACCATTGTGCTATCACTTCAGCCCCTCAATTAATTTTTAATAGTTATGAGAAAACATAAAGCTAGAGGCACTGTGAATCTGGGGGTGAATGGTGAGAGGTTGCAGGCAGAAGTCCCCACAGTGATAACTTCCATCCATGGTGCGACACTGCCAGAATTCACTGCCAGATCGTGATGGTGCATACGGGACTCTCACAGGTGGCTGACCTTAGACCCTTGTTCAAACCCTCAGAGTGTTTCGTACCCCTGAGTATTGCCAAGAGCCACTCCTGAGCACAGAATGTGAGCACCACAGGGTTTAGCCTGAACAAAGAGAAAGAAAAAAATCTTCACTAGGACCAGATTCCCTGAGGACACCAGGCAGCATGTCTACATTATGAAAATGATTGTAGATAAATTGCTGAATGTGGAAGGATTAGACGATCCATGGCTGGGACCCTTCTTCAGGTGTGACAACCCTCTGACCTCACCTGCAAGTGCCCAGGTGGGTGTGTAGAAGCAGGGACCCCTATTTCATTTAGGATAAGCAAACCCTAAAGTGTGTCAGGAGCAGAGCGGGTCAGTCAAGACCTGACTGGAGAAAGGTCGCTGTGGGCAGGACCACAGATACTCTGAGCAAGAGAAAAGCTGTGGGGGACAGCTGCCACTGTGCCCAACACTCTGTACTGCATGCACAAAGGCATGTTTGCCGATACAGACATGACAGGAAAGGTGGAGATGTATCCTACCACATAGACTTGTGGTTTCCTCCCCCAAAGGAGATCTTATTTTGGGAAAAGCATTGTTCCTCCTTACTGAACCACCACATTTCCAGTCTATCACCAGACTGATGGTCCCCAAGGGAAGCGCACAGATGAGGCTGGTAGAGCTACATCAAAGGAGAAGTTCTGCAGTGGGTGAGGTACATGGAGGGGGTTCTGGGGTGGCCGGCCCTCATCAGCCTGTCCCCCACCCTCAGTCTAGCCCAGCTCCATTTGCAAAGTCTCCCACATGCAGCCTGCTCAGTGCCCCAAAGACGCCCCACAAGTCTGCTCTCAAGAGTCTCCTTCCAAAACACGAGACACACACTTGGCCTAGATGAGCTACTGGACCTCCAGCCCCAGAGCTGCTGGGCCCCCAAGGTCTTTCACCCTAAACTCTCAGTCAAACAGGACACATGTGCTCTCTGGGGCAGGGACATTGTCAAATTTCTTTGTGACGGGGGTCCAGGTGGGGTATGGAGCCCCACTCCAGTCAGACATGTGCCCACAGCTGCTCGGATGCCTTGAGATGAGGCAAGAAGCAGGCTGCAGAAAGCCAGGCTGGGTAGGGGTGTGTGGGGCTCTGAACCCCAGATCACCCTTCTTCACCCTAGGGTGGAGGACCCTCACCCACAGCCCTTGAATCAGTTTCTTAGAAAGCCCTGCTGATCCTTCCCCATCTGCCCTGTCCAGGTATAAGTGATAAGGTTCCACTACGGCTGCTGAGAAGACCCCTCATTACCTTGTCCCCTCACTCCCCCTACCATTTCCTAGTTCTCTCACCCAGGCTCCCCATAACCTTCAGATACACACAGCTCATTTTAAACTGGTCTCCCAATCTCCAGCTGGGCCTTGTCCAGGGGAGACCCCACCCCGCTTATCTTATCTCCAGGAGGCTGTCTCCAAGTCTCCAAGCACATTCCAGTGAGCCAGAGGGGGTTCCTGTGTTTGCTGCACAAAAATGCCGGGAATCTGAAGCTGGCTCTGGTTCCCTTTGGATTGAGTGGCTGGGCAGGCTGTCGGGGGTACCTAAAGGGGCCCCAAAGACCACCTTAAGGCCCTGGTCCAGCAGCGCTGCCCCATCCCTTGCCTATGCTCCCTGTGCAGACTCCTGGGTCCTCCATAGCAGCATTTCCTTGGCTCCTTTCCAACCTTGTTTCCTTCCTGCCCCCCTCCCCATCTCCTTGTCCTGCAACTAGGCCCTAGTCTGGCGCCCAAGCTGACGGCCCCGGAATGTGTTGGTTGGTTCAATGCACCAATGTTGGGGTGCTTTATTTCCCTGGAGCCCCCTCCCCCACTCAAGCAGCCCCATCCACATGCCTAGGAAAGCCACTGGGTATTGACTGAGCAAAGTCCAGGGCTACAGGGGGTGGGGTGGGGGGAGGGTGC
>PVKC010039150.1:0-12607 GCA_004027635.1 Crocidura indochinensis | reverse complement strand
CAATACCTATAGCGGAAACTGGAACCTTTGCTGCAGAGTAGAGTTTTGGGCTTTGATTTGGGTTCTTCAGAAAGTCTGAAGAAAGCATGATACTCCACACAAGTCTTCCAGAAAGCCTTGCAAGCATCTCGACTGGCCATGGTGAACTCCAAAGTATCTTTACACAATACCTGTATAAACCAAGTAAAACATGCTTTATGAGTAGCAAAGATCTTAACATATTAGACCATTGTAAACTACTATCTATGGGCCCACACAGCTTCTCATCGACTTGAATCCCAGCAGGGAACACACATACTGAAACCAAATGATTGGCCACCTTCTGAGAAACAAACTTGTCCCTGCTCAAGAGCAGAGCCCTCTCTAAGAAACGATCCTTGCTTTGCACACTTTCCTTATTTTAAGTGTTTTACATTTTACCCCTTCTCTGCCAAGAACATTTTTATGAAGTTGTATATTTGATGAAAATGAACATCAAAGGACATTCTTTGAAGGTGATCATAATTTATAATTGACCAATAGGAAAGGGAAGTGAGGAGATTGACTTCCTGATAGATGGCCAAGTTTCGAGGGATAATTACATGAACATAAATCGAATTCATGTACCCTTTAGAACTCTTCATCCTCTCTATGCTGTTTAGTTTATGATATACTGCACCGTCACTTGGCATATCATCATGCATATAGAGGAGCTTAGTCTTCCAGGCATTAAATTCAACTCTTCTTCAATCACTATACATCCACCCTCAATAGCCCCTTGATTACATGTCATTTATTTAATTCTGCTTTTAATATTCCCACTAATTGACTGTGCTAACCTCCCTTTCTCTCACTTCTTTGTAGGTTTCTAAGTGCAGCTCTGGGACTCTCTTTGAGTTTCACTCTGAAAACATATTCTGAACTGCTCAAACACCTTCATAGGGTTAACATCCAGAGAACAAAGCTCAAACTATTGAAAAACTTAGTAATACATAGTTTATTTCCTTTCTGCCCACCTCTATAGCCTTCTATGTATTCAGTTATAGAATCCTTTCTAGCATCTTTTCTCACCAAGAACAATGCAGCCTAGATCAGTGATTGATTCTTTTGCTGACATTCCATATCCATCCACCCACCACATCCTGCTCTGGCATATAGTAGGTGTTCATTTATTTTTGCTTAAGAAAACTAAACTAAAATACGTATAAAAAGGGCTACATTACATGGAATAAATTTGTCACCCTCATAGATAAGGCCATTTCCAATTGAATCATCAACTCTCAGAATAATAACTGCCAAGTTGACATTTCTTTCATGCCAAGCACCCTACTTCTTATGCAATCATTCTAAACTGTCACTGAGAGTTCTTAGTCATTTGCCTTTCTGAAAAACATAACTAAAGATCTTGATTTTTGTATATAGGCAGAAAAGAGAGCACATGACCCTCTCAAACCATCTGCAGAAACAACCAAAAAACTCCAAGCAAACAGAAAGTGAAAGAATTCATTAGAAAGTGACTTACCAAGATGTTGGCATGAAGTTTGATAAGAAAATGCTTTCTCTTAAAACTCAACTTTCGAATTTTAGCCCAGTTGAATGTATTAATCTTTGTATTTCCCTATAACAAAACACAGCAGGTTTTAATATAAATGTCAGCACAAGCTAGTTTATAAGACAAGCGCACCCTGATAGAAAATTTGTCATAAATTTGTGACTGTCTTTTACCTATCTCATTCACTGTGTTATTTGGTTCTGTTGTACTAGGCAGGTGGTAGCGTCAAATAAGTCAGATGGAATATATCTGAAAGACAGGAGCTCTATTTCCTGATAAATGTTGGCTTCCTGTTTATCTGTTCATGCCATGGCATATACACATGGTTGCCTGTGCACCATTTCTTGGAATCAGTCTCTCACCTTATCAACATCATCATCTTGACATTGACAGCATCCTTCCTTATACCTTAACTTATAAGATAAGGCCCTTACATGTAGTACTTTAGCATCTTCTCTGCCACAAAGCACTTCCCAAGTGTTCATAATTCTTTGTTTAATTGTCTCTCCCCATTTGAAGATAAATTCTCTGAAGTCAGGATCATTGCCCTTTACCTCTAGAGCCATGTAGATCACTCCTCTTTATTTCTACTCCCCTCCCCCCGTTCATTTCTATTTACCTCTGTTACCTGGTACAAAGTATATGTACAAGAAATATACCAGTATATGTCTATATAAATTGTTCTGAAAATATATTAAATCTCATTGATCTGGACCATTAGAATGTAGGAATATTTTCTTGGTTTGGGAGCTTAAAATCGACTCCACCTCAGTACTCATTGATGTTCCTAGTGTTGCTCACAGGATCATGAAAGTATCTGGAATAGAATGCAGGGTCACACACATACAAGGCTGGTGCTCTACCACTGAATCACATCCCTGACCCTACATGCAAGAATCATAATGTTTGCATATGATCTGTCAAAAATGCTGTTGTTTTTTTTTTAAATAATACAATTAAATATACACACAATATATTCAATATACTAGTTTGAGGTTTTTAGGGGCACACCCAGCAGTCTCAGAGCTTAAACCTTGGTTCTGTGCTCAGGAATTACTCCTGGTGGTGTCAGGGATTGAATCTGAGTCAGTGGTGTGCTACGCAAACACTCTGCCAGTTTACTGTCTCTACAGCCCAGTATTACTAAATGAGACTTGTGAAGGAGAAAATGGACCAGTTAAATTGTCCCCAACTATTCACATAGTTATTTACATCAAAAAAGATTACAACCAATATGACAGCCCACTCCCCTTCACCCACTTCATCTTTTTCTAGGAAGTGGGAATTGGCAAGGATCTGCCATCAAAGAGGAATGGGTGAGAATTTCCTCTTCTTAGGAGAGCAGGTATGACAGTGATTTATTAGGCCTTTTGCCTCCTGGTTTTTCTCTCATCCTATAAAGTTTACAATCAAATAACCTCACAGTATTGCTTTAACAGATTTGCTCTCACCGTACCTGACTTACTTTGCAACTTATTTTTGAGCTCAAATTCATTCCTGGAGGCCAGGTGGGTTTGAGGTCACCACTTCCTTCTCACAATTCATTCATTCCCAAACTACCAATTATTGTGAATATTAGTCAAGTGTTATTGAACCTGAACTTGACTCCAGATTTATTACCTGGAAGCCAAAAAGAGGCCCAAAAAGTGGTTAAAGTACCTGCCTTGCCTATACCCAATCTGGTCAGCACCTAGAGTGATCCCTAAACCTACAGCAAGGAATAAGTCCTGAGCACAGTAGAATGTGGCCCATTCCAACTCCCAAATTTGTTGCCTATTTACAGACTTGAGGAGACCTGATAGATTAAAAACTTCAAGAAAAAACTGCAAAGAGCCAGAGAGAAAGCACAGCAGTAGGGCGTTTGCCTTTCAGGCAGCCAACCCGGAGGCACCCAGTTTGATTCCTGGCATCACATAGGGTCCCCAGCCTGCCAGAGGTTATTTCTGAGTTCAGAGCCAGGAGTAACCTCTGAGTATCGCTGGGTGTGGCCCCCAAACCAATCAATCACAAAGTTTTTAAAAAAGAAAAAAAACTGCAAAAATTGGTTATGTTCCCTCAGGTAAGCTTAAATATGGGGGGGGGGTCAGAGAGTCCTGGGTTGTTTTCTAACCTGAACATTAAGTTTTTAAAAGAAAGGCATACAGTAGTAAACAGTAATAACTACTAAATTCTTGCGAACTGGAACTGGGATACTCTACTTAACCGGTAACTGCATGACAACACCATATTTTGAGCCATCTGTCATTTTCTGGCCCATCTGGACTAGGTTAATGCAGCTTATGTCATTATTTACAGTACACTTTCAGGTACCAAGTTTCAAATTCCTGTTTAAAATTCAAAATTTCCAAAGAATCTCATGACTTCTCTTTCTGCCAACCCTGCCTATGCTAATGCATGAAATCAATAGAAAACAGTCAACTGCAACCTGCAAATGGAAGCAGAGCATGTTGAAGGGTTAAGCTTCCCCATAACCTTTCCAAGTACCATCTCAGTACCCCAAGCTGAAGGGTGTTAAAAGAAATAGTTTTACCCGTAACACTAGTACTCCCATATGAGCAACAGCCAAGTGAATCTGCATCCCTTCCCCATCACTGGCAGGGTGTGGTCGGATGCCATACATATCCAGCTTTCTTGCTATGTCCAGTAGAAGTATGTCAGATTCAGCGGGGCTCCGGCCACTGCAGAGCAAAATAATTCATAAGTCTAATTAATGCAGAAAAATGGCATGTTCACCCAAAGAGCTCCACAAGAAATGCAGTGCTTTTTTGGACCAGAAGCTTCTCTGACTTAAGAGCTTGCTTTTAAAATTTTGTCTTGAGGTCCGAGAGATGGCACAAAAGTAAGGCATTTGCCTTGCATGCAGCCGACCGGGGGCAGACCCAGTTCAATTCCCAGCATCCCATATGCTTCCATGAGCATGCCAGGAGCGATTTCTGAGCACAGAGCCAGGGGTAACACCTGAGCATCGCCAGGTGTGGCCCAAAAACAACCAATCAATAAATCATAAATAAATAAATAAATAAATTAAATAATTAAATTGTTTAAAATTTTGTTCTCAAGAATTGTGGATACTACAGTGGGTAGGATGCTTGTTTTGCATGAGGCAGGCCTGGGTTCAACCCCTGGCACTTCATAGTCCCCTGAGCCAGCCAGGAATACTCCCTGAATACAGACTCAGGAGTGAGCTCTGAGCACTGACAGGTGCTGTCCAAAAACAGAAAAAGGGGAAAAAAAGGTTGGTCCCCAGCTTTAGTGTTCCCTGCTGGTGGAAGTAGGTGCCAATCAGATACTTACATGTGCTTCTGATGAAAGTGCGTGATCTTGTTCTCTAAAGAGTCTTGGTTTGGCAAGTACCTGGTCTGTGCCAGATGTTTTCTAACTGTTTCTTCATGAAAATCTCCCAGTTCTGCTGCATGACAGAAAAGTGACATGCTTCACATTTCCCTGGAGGAGGGAGATGATGGCATACCTTACAGATTCTCTGCTTTCAGACAACCCTTTCCTTGCAGCCAATGCAGTCCTAGGCTTCCCAGCTTGTTTTGCGATTTTGGAAAGAGGGAATTTACGCCATGTTATGTCAAATGTGAAGTAGTTGATTGGTATGAAGTCTCAGTGGAGTAAACACAGTCTAGGTCTTAAAGGTTCTAGAATCACAAGCAGATATTTTTTCTCCCACATTCTATTTATAATCTCTTCTACTTCTGACCACTTCCTCATATGAGTTGAATTCTGCCTCTCTCCCAAATTAATATGCTGAAACCTTAACTCCAAGAACTTCAAAATCTGACTGTATTTGGAGATAAGGCTACATAAAGGAGTGAATAAACTGAGGCAACAGGAGATAACCTTCATCCTATCTGATTGGTGTCTTTATTTTGGTTTGGGGGTCACATGCAGCAGTGCTCATGGGTTATTACTGACTTAGAGGACAATATGTGGTATCATGGTTTGACTCAGGGTTGGCCACATGCATAATATGTATCTTAATGCCTTTACTATCTCTTCTGCCACCCAATAAAATATTTATAAGAAGTGAACACTTGGGAATCCAGAGCGACTGTTCATTGAGCAGGATATTTGCCTTGCACACAGCCATTCCAGGTTCAATCCATGCCACCCTATATGGTTCCTTGAACCTTTTAGGAACAATTCCTGAGCACAAAGCTAGGGGTAAGCCCTGAGCACCATTATATGTAGCCCCAAAATCAGAAAAGAAAAAAAAAAGAAGTGAATCTTTGGATACACAGAGAAGTTCTAGCAATGTAGGTGCATGAAAAAAAGACCAAGTAAGGATGCATCAGGTCTATAAGCTAAGGGGACAGATCACAGACAAAATGAAATGAACACCTTAGTATTGGACTTATCACCTTCAACATGTGAAAAATTAATGTATCATATTTCAGCCCCCCCATATACTGTTTGCTATGGCAGTCATAGCAAGTGTGTACTCCTTTCACTTCACTGTACCCTAATTGTGCATTACCAACCAAGAAGAATATAAATGTTAACCACAGTGCAAACCAGATACAGCCATTCAATCCTCTGCTTACTAGGAATCTAGCAAAACCGCTGTTACCTAAAATCTTCAGTAAATGAGCGATTCTGGAAATTATTCTCAATTTTCCAAATTACTGATAGTTTGACTGATCTTACTTAACTCTTCTTGAACTATCTCAACATTCATTATACACTTTGCTTTCAAAGGCATGCAATATGAACAGAATTGCTGACCCATCAGGAAATTGCCAAAAACTATTTTGAATTCTTGCGAATTATTTAACACTTTGATGTCATCTCCCTCTTTGTTGGACTGATGTGACAAATCACACTTTGGTCGCTGACTTCCCCTATAGAAGTCTCCTCTTTATTTTAAGTTGTGATTTTTTGTGACCTACCATAAAATCGGAAACTAGATATTCAAACCTGTCAAAATTTTATATACTGAAATGATAAGTAGAGGCTCCACAGAATCCTGTAGTGCTCTTCTAGTGAGTAAAATACATGTATATTGGAGACTCATTTTAAGTGCTCGTTTCTCTTGGTATTGAACTCTATATAGATAGTATGCTACTTTGTAGACATTGGATATATATGTCTATACATATATATGTATCTAAAATCACATTATAACTAAAATCTCCATTTCACAAACTTTTAAAAGAGCAAAGAGATGGCTCTTTTATTTATTTCTTTCCCAAACTGTTAAATATACAAATCTCACTAAGACTCAACCAGGTCCAGATGGTTTTATTCATTAAATCTGTCACATACTTAAAAAGGATATAATACCAATTCTTCGCAAACTCTTTCAGAAAATAATTGAATATTTATCAATTCACTAAACAAGACTGTTATTACTTGGACACTAAAACCAAAGAAAGAGAAAAAGATGACAAGAAAGGAAAATCCTAGGCTGGAGCTTATACTTTGCATGCATTAGCCTAGCTTTGATTTTCAGCATCACAGGCTCTCTGGAGTGCCACAAGGAATGATACACGCCCCACCCATAACTCCACACCTCCACACCTCCTCCAAGCACTGAACTGGGGAGAACATCACCAAAAACAAGACAGAAAAAAAAGAAAAGAAAATGTAAGGTCAATAAAGTTCATGAATACAGAGGGGGAAATCTTCAACAAAACACTAGTGAACCAAATATAGCTAATGGATCATATCTTATGAACAAGTGGGATTTATCTCAGGATTGCAAAATGAATTCCATATGTGAAAATCAATTACTGTAATACACTATGTTAATATAATAAAGGACGAAACTTCTATTGACCTAATGAATACAGAAAAATGGCCAAGTCCAATGCCAATTTACAATAAAATAACAAGAAATAGAAAAGAACAAAGAATGCTTAAACCTGCTAAAGCCTGTTTTTGAAAAACCTATTTTGACAAAAATCAAAACATTGCTAACTGGTTAAAAAATCATGTTTTTCCTCTAAGACTAGAAAAAGGGCACATTCTCCTTACCACTTCTGACCAATACTGTACTAGTGGTGCTAGTTGGTGCAATAAGGCTACATACAAGAAATATAAACTTGTTTTCTGGAAAAAAAAAGATGAAATTGTCATGACTTTGTAGTCAATATAGTTCATTCAATTCATAAAATGCTATTGGAACTAATATAAGTGTTGAGCAAAATAGCAAGAGAGAAGAATATGTTAGAAGTAATTTTAGGCTGGAAAAATAGCACAATTGATAAGCAGTTGCCTTGAATGTGAGCCAATCTGGGTTCAATGCTGAGCACCACATATGAACTCCTAATCACCTGCAGCAGTGATCACTGAGCACAGAGTCAGGAGTAATCCTAGAGCACTGCTGGGTGTGATCTAAATCCTCACCCACCCACCCCCTGCAAAAAATAATCAAATTTGTAATTTCTAGTAAGTAACAAATGTGAATTTATAGTTTACAATTATTTTATTCTTATAAATGCAAAAACTTATTTATAAGTTTCTACAAATTAAAAAGATACAGGGAAAATAATACAGGAAGGTTATTATACTGAAAATTTAGAAACATTGCTGAAAGTAGCTAATATATGTGGAAATATAGAGGCATTTTATTTGTGAGGATAAAAGAGCTCCAGATTATTAAGATTGTAGTTCTGGGGGCCAGAGAGTATGTACAGTGGGAAGGGCCTATGCCTTGCCTGTAGCCAATCTGGGTTTGATCCCTGGCACTAGATCTGGTCTCTCCAGCACTAACCATGGACACACAGAGAAGTAAGATGTGACCAGAGCTGATTTGGGCCTCCAAATAAGAAAAAACCTGTAAGTGAATTCAGAGAAATGCCATAAACATTTTTATAGAAATTAATACATTTGGTCCTAGAGACAGTATAGCAATGAAGGGACATACCTAAAATGCAACTGACACAGGCACTACATGGTCCCTGAACATCACCAAATGTGTATTTAGAGTCTCTGACTACCACCAGATGTGATACTAGAAGTTCCCAGCATCAATGGTGTGGTCCAGATCATCCTCAGCACCATGAAGTCTAATCAGCAAAACATCCATTGACCCTGGTATTGAAAAACCACTGAATTGGCCAATGATCACCACTGAGGTTCCAGGATACTCCACCATGAAGTACCTATTTGAAGGTACCCTACCAAAGCAGAAAAATAAATTTTTAAATAATCTCAAAGATTACAGAGAGGGCAGAAGATTTGTATCAGCAGCAGAGCACATATCTTACAAATGTAAAGCCACGAATTCAATCCCAGCATTACCATATCATCCCCAAAACGTCTGTGGTAACCCTTCAGTGTCACAAATGCATATGAGCCCAGGACCACAAGTGTGCAAATTCAAGATATTGCAATAATGTCAAAAAAAAAACAACAACAAAGGGAAGGAATGGGAGAAGATATCCATGTATATTTAACTACAAGAAATAAGTAAAACAATCTGTACAAAGAAGAAAAAAGTTGGGAAACCTAATTCTTTCAAGACTTTTCAAATTTTATGACAAGGCCAACATGACAAAGAATGACTTTGAGAAGAATTTTCATGCACTGAAGTTTCCTGTACCAGGTGGATACTGAAGAAAAAGAAGATGTGGGAAGTTTTGCTGAGTTATTTTCTCTCTCAAAGGCCACTATTGAGGAGTACCATAAACAGCTTCAGAAATTGGAGACCACAATTGTTTGATCAGATAAATGATCAAACAAGGACTTGCCATCTTTCCCGAAATCAAATTTGACCAAAAGAAGTATCTCTATTGGCCTTACAAATCAAATGTGGGATTATAAATGTGAGTTTGGGAGAACACTCTGCCACTCATATTATAAGACCCTTGCCATTTCTACCTCCTGTTTTTCTTTCTTTTTCTTCTTTTAATTTTATTTATATTTATAGATTCTAGAAGGGGATCCTGCCAACTATTTTTTTATAGAAATATAGAACATGAATCATCTTGTTCTACCTCATCCTACAGATGATTGAGAAAAAAAAGTGGATGGGACCCATGGGCTAAGAGGTCTCAGGAACACTTAGTGGAGATAAAAAATGTTCCTAAATACCCAACTGGAAGTCAATGACAATAGAATCAAGAGAACCAAACTACAACAAGCTATATACAAATGGAACCTGTTACTCTAGCAGTCCAGGGGGCTAAGGGTGGAGGCATGAAAGGCATGCTGGGAACTACGTTGGTGGGAGGTCAACACTGGTGGTGAGAATGGCCCTGATTCACTGTCACTATGTATCTTAAATACAATTGTGAAAAAAATGTAAAAAAAAATACAAAAAATATCCATAAAATTATTCTCTTCTGGGTTAAAAAAACAACCTGGAGAAATCTTTGTGACCTAAGGCTAGGAAAATATTTTAGATACAACCAATATCAAAGGAATATTTCACTAAAATAAGTTTAGAAAGTGAAATTCCATTAGAATTTAAAATCATTGCCTTCAAGACTGGATAGATATTTCAACAGGATGACCGCACCCTTTGAGTGTAGGAGGCTCAGTCCCGAGCATTCAGTGTCCTCTGAGTACTTCTGGTAATAATCCACAAGGAAGGAACCAACAGTATCTTTAAAAACCTATAAGCATCTCTTCCTCCCCAGTTTCCTTTCCCCGACACATAAAATTTTGCCAGTCAAAAGACAGTGCTTCAAAGTAAAGTGACAGTTGTGGGGAAGGGAGTTGTTGTGTTTAAAGATTTTAAGGCAGAACATATAAAAATCTCTTAAAATTCAGGAAGAAGAGGCTAACTCATTTAAAACTGGGCAAAATATTTGAGTCTTCATTTACCAAAGAAAACACAAGAATTGTGAATAAGCAGGTTAGGTTACTGAAATCATGAGTCATTAGAGAATGCTAATTACAATTTCTTTTTACATCTTTTTTTTTGTTTTGTTTTTTTTTTGTTTGTTTTTGGGTCACACCCGGCAGTGCTCAGGGGTTACTCCTGGCTCCATGCTCAGAAATTGCTCCTGGCAGGCACGGGGGACCATATGGGGCACCGGGATTCGAACCGATGACCTTTTGCATGAAAGGCAAACGCTTTACCTCCATGCTATCTCCCGGGCCCCTCTTTTTACATCTTAAATGAATATTTATTCCCATGTCTCAAATATTATTAACAGTGGTGCAGTGAACATAGAGGTATGTCCATTTTTAAATAATATCTTTATTTAAGCAGAATTATTACAAAAATGTTTGTAGTTGGCTTTCAGTCATACAAAGTACACCCCTCCCTTCACCAATGCAATCTTCCTGCCACAATTGCCCCATATATCACCTCCCCACTCCCTACCGCTATTTGGTACAAGCATTCTATTTCTCTCACTCACTACTATTGTCATGATAGTTGTCAGTGTAATTATTTCTCTAACTGCACTTACCACTCATTGTGGTAAGCTTCATATCATGGGCAGGTCATATCAGCCTTCATCTCTGTAGTCTCTGGGTATTATTACTACACTGTCTTTTATTTTTATTAAATCCCACAGTTGAGTGAGACTATCCTGTGTCTATCTCTCTCCCTCTGACTTACTTCACTCAAGATGAATTTCAAGATGAGTTGTACAATCTTCAAACTACAAAAGTTTGTTACAATTTCAAGATGAGTTTAATGTAGTCGGTTTAATGTAGTCCCATTTCTTCTTCCACTTGATTTGACACTGGTGTTTCCTCCTTAAAATTCCTTTAGTCTCAATATTATGAAATGCTTTACCTGCATGTTCTTATATATGCCCTATAATTCCGGGTCTAATATCAAGTTCTATGTATAGGAAAATTTCATGGTTTCATGTCCTTGACAGCTGCATAGTATTTCATTCTGCATATGTACCACTCTTTCTTTAACCACTCATTTGTTATTGGGTAACTGGGTTGTTTCCAGATTCTAGCTATTGTAAATGAATCTAGGAGTGCAGAGGACATCTTTGTATTGTGCTTTTGTGTTCCTGGGGTATATCCCTAGGAGTGTTATTGCTGGATTATATGGAAGCTTAATTTCTAGGTTTTTTTTAGGAATCTCTAGCTTGTTTTCCATAAAGGCTGGACTAGATGGCATTCCCACCAGCAGTGAATGAGAGTTCCTTTCTCCCCACATCCCTGCTAGCACTGATTGTTCTTGTTCTTTGAGATGTGTGCCAGTCTCTGTGGTGTAAGATGGTACCTCATTGTTTTGATTTGCATCTCCCTGATGATTAGTGATGTGGAGCATTTTTTCATGTATCTTTTGGCCATTTGTATTTCTTTGGGAACTATATGTTCATTTCTTCTCCCCATTTTTTCATGGGGTTTTACTTCTTTTTTGTTAAGTTGTATCAGTACCTAGTAAGTCTTAGATATTAGCCCCTTATCTGATATAATTGGGTGAAAATATACTAGATATGTGATACTGTATTTGATATAAAATACAATTGGGTGAAATCTCTCCCATTCTGTGGGTGGCCTTTGTGTCCTAGTCACTGTTTACTTTGAGATGCAGAAGCTTCTTAGTTTAGTGTAGTCCCAATAGTTTATCTCTGTGTCCACTCGTTTGGACAATGGTGTATCCTCCTTGAAGATGCCATTAGACTTAATGTCATGAAGTGTTTTACCTTGCATGTTTTCTATATACCTGTGGTTCCGAGTCTGATATCAATTTCTTTAATCCATTTCAATTTTACCTTTGTGCATGAAATTAAGTGGAGGACTAATTTAAAATTCAGTGTTGGGGGGAAGGGAGGGAAAAAAATTTTCAGTGTCATACTGCCTCATACCCAGTAGAAAGACATGTGGTATATGACTTATTTTACTCAATCTGTTTTTAAATTTATGAATGTTCTAGCATGAATCATAGTAGTAAACAATAAAATTTTGGCCATAATAAAATACAATGACAACTTTTGAAGTTGAGGAAAATGTAAAACTTAGTATATTTATGTTTTGGTTTGGTTTGGTTTATGTGGGCCACACCTGGCACTGCTCGGGTTTATTCCACCTGCGGTAGGCTAGGGGGATGATATAGATTGACAAATATTAAACTCAGATTGGCCATGTATTGGGCAAATATCCTACACCCTGTGTTATCTCTCCAGTCCCCGTTATTTTGTTAAA